>JAHLWY010001669.1:0-16823 GCA_020002185.1 Paraescarpia echinospica
GTCCACTCCTGGATGTTGTCTTCCCACCCCTTCCTCTGTCTCCCTCTCTTTCTTCCTCGTGACACAGTGCCCAGTCCACACCTGGATGTTGTCTTCCCACCTCTTCCTCTGTCTCCCTCTCTTTCTTCCTCGTGACACAGTGCCCAGTCCACTCCTGGATGTTGTCTTCCCACCCCTTCCTCTGTCTGCCTCTCTTTCTTCCTCCTGGCACAGTGCCCAGTCCACTCCTGGATGTTGTCTTCCCACCCCTTCCTCTGTCTGCCTCTCTTTCTTCCTCCTGGCACAGTGCCCAGTCCACTCCTGGATGTTGTCTTCCCACCCCTTCCTCTGTCTGCCTCTCTTTCTTCCTCCTGACACAGTGCCCAGTCCACTTCTGGATGTTGCCTTCCCAACCCTTCCTCTGTCTGCCTCTCTTTCTTCCTCCTGACACAGTGCCCAGTCCACTCCTGGATGTTGCCTTCCCACCCCTTCCTCTGTCTCCCTCTCTTTCTTCCTCCTGACACAGTGCCCAGTCCACTCCTGGATGTTGTCTTCCCACCCCTTCCTCTGTCTCCCTCTCTTTCTTCCTCGTGACACAGTGCCCAGTCCACACCTGGATGTTGTCTTCCCACCACTTCCTCTGTCTCCCTCTCTTTCTTCCTCGTGACACAGTGCCCAGTCCACTCCTGGATGTTGTCTTCCCACCCCTTCCTCTGTCTGTCTCTCTTTCTTCCTCCTGGTACAGTGCCCAGTCCACTCCTGGATGTTGTCTTCCCACCCCTTCCTCTGTCTCCCTCTCTTTCTTCCTCCTGACACAGTGCCCAGTCCACTCCTGGATGTTGTCTTCCCATCCCTTCCTCTGTCTCCCTCTCTTTCTTCATCCTGACACAGTGCCCAGTCCACTCCTGGATGTTGTCTTCCCACCCCTTCCTCTGTCTCCCTCTCTTTCTTCCTCGTGACACAGTGCCCAGTCCACACCTGGATGTTGCCTTCCCACCTCTTCCTCTGTCTGCCTCTCTTTCTTCCTCCTGGCACAGTGCCCGGTCTACTCCTGGATGTTGTCTTCCCACCTCTTCCTCTGTCTGCCTCTCTTTCTTCCTCCTGGCACAATGCCCAGTCCACTCCTGGATATTGTCTTCCCACCTCTTCCTCTGTCTGCCTCTCTTTCTTTCTCCTGGCACAGTGCCCAGTCCACTCCTGGATGTTGTCTTCCCACCTCTTCCTCTGTCTGCCTCTCTTTCTTCCTCCTGGCACAGTGCCCAGTCCACTCCTGGATGTTGTCTTCCCACCCGTTCCTCTGTCTCCCTTTCTTTCTTCCTCCTGACACAGTGCCCAGTCCACTCCTGGATGTTGTCTTCCCACCCCTTCCTCTGTCTCCCTCTCTTTCTTCATCCTGACACAGTGCCCAGTCCCCTCCTGGATGTTGTCTTCCCACCCCTTCCTCTGTCTCCCTCTCTTTCTTCCTCCTGACACAGTGTCTTGCAGAATGGTCTTTGCAAGGCCGGTTGATCTTGTAACAGGACCATATATATCACTTAAGTTTTCGTTTCTTGACTGTCGTCAGGAGGTCTTCAAAGGATCCAAAGGCTTGCTTTATTGTGTCGCGGACTTCTTCGTAGGTGACATGGCCTTTGTATGAGATGCGCAGGATCTTGCGGTACCGTCTCAATGGCCTTGATTTTTCGTTGCTTGTCTGTTGTAATGGTGCACGTTTCGGAAGCGTAAAGGAAGATTGATATCACGAGGGAGCGCACTTTTCTGACTTTGGCGCTGAGTGAGATGTCGTTGTCGTTCCAGATGGCTATCAGTCTTGTCAGTGTTGTTGTTGTCTGTGCATTCCTGGACAGCACTTCCGGTTTGGACCACCAATGCACGTAGCAACAAACCAAGCACAGCAGTTGTCATCATTACATACGCTTGGTCGTTAACCCTTTTCCGTTGACCATTTTAAGTTCTGCTATCGCTAATTACGGCTGCTAAACCGGTTTATTCTGGTATTTAGTGAGCGTACAGCCACAGTGGCGCCCTCTGGAGAGTGGTTCACCATTCAATTAATCCATTGTTTGGTCTGCAGCAATCACGTAATTAAATACCTTTAAATAACTATCGTTGTGTGTTTCTTACCAGTAGATCAGAGACTAATGTTCGAAGGAAGAGAATGAACAAAGAAAGAGGTGAAAGGACATCGGTGCCTGGGAGGAGATACTACCGGTCTGCCCCCAAAGTTTGAGTATTAATATATAAAGAAGGCCAACCATTCTCCGTGTTACAATCACTCTACTTAAAATATTTAGTTTTCATACCAGAATCTGAGACATATATTGCAAGTCATATATTTTGGCAAACGCAAAACTTGCCTCGCGATTTAATATGGACAATTGTGATACCAACCCATGCTTTCCACCGACTGTGTGTAGACATCCTGCGGCGCTGCTACATGAAGACTATTTTGGAAACGAAATATCATGCTGACAGCATGTCTGAAACTTCGAGCGGCGCCATTAAACTCTACGACAACTACCGCACCTTCAGGTAATAGCTTCGTCGTGTATCACACAATTACAGCACCTTCAGGTAATAGCTTCGTCGTGCATCACACAATTACAGCACCTTCATGTAATAGCTTCGTCGTGCATCACACAATAACAGCACCTTCCGATAATAGCTTCGTCGTGTATCACACAATTACAGCACCTTCAGGTAATAGCTTCGTCGTGCATCACACAATTACAGCACCTTCATGTAATAGCTTCGTCGTGTATCACACAATTACAGCACCTTCAGGTAATAGCTTCATCGTGCATCACACAATTACAGCACCTTCATGTAATAGCTTCGTCGTGCATCACACAATAACAGCACCTTCCGATAATAGCTTCATCGTGTATCACACAATTACAGTACCTTCAGGTAATAGCTTCGTCGTGCATCACACAATTACAGCACCTTCATGTAATAGCTTCGTCGTGTATCACACAATTACAGCACCTTCAGGTAATAGCTTCGTCGTGTATCACACAATTACAGCAACTTCAGGTAATAGCTTCGTCGTGTATCACACAATTACAGCACCTTCAGGTAATAGCTTCGTCGTGCATCACACAATTACAGCACCTTCATGTAATAGCTTCGTCGTGCATCACACAATTACAGCACCTTCCGATAATAGCTTCGTCGTGCATCACACAATTACAGCATCTTCAGGTAATAGCTTCGTCGTGCATCACACAATTACAGCATCTTCAGGTAATAGCTTCGTCGTGTATCACACAATTACAGCACCTTCAGGTAATAGCTTCATCATGCATCACACACTTACCGCACCTTCAGGTAATAGCTTCGTCGTGCATCACACAATTACAGCACCTTCATGTAATAGCTTCGTCGTGTATCACACAATTACAGCACCTTCAGGTAATAGCTTCGTCGTGTATCACACAATTACAGCACCTTCATGTAATAGCTTCGTCGTGTATCACACAATTACAGCACCTTCATGTAATAGCTTCGTCGTGCATCACACAATTACAGCACCTTCCGATAATAGCTTCGTCGTGTATCACACAATTACAGCACCTTCAGGTAATAGCTTCGTCGTGCATCACACAATTACAGCATCTTCAGGTAATAGCTTCATCGTGCATCACACACTTACAGCACCTTCAGGTAATAGCTTCGTCGTGCATCACACAATTACAGCATCTTCAGGTAATAGCTTCGTCGTGCATCACACAATTACAGCACCTTCCGATAATAGCTTCGTCGTGTATCACACAATTACAGCACCTTCATGTAATAGCTTCGTCGTGCATCACACAATTACAGCACCTTCCGATAATAGCTTCGTCGTGAATCACACAATTACAGCACCTTCAGGTAATAGCTTCGTCGTGCATCACACAATTACAGCATCTTCAGGTAATAGCTTCATCGTGCATCACACACTTACAGCACCTTCAGGTAATAGCTTCGTCGTGCATCACACAATTACAGCATCTTCAGGTAATAGCTTCATCGTGCATCACACAATTACAGCACCTTCAGGTAATAGCTTCGTCGTGCATCACACAATTACAGCACCTTCAGGTAATAGCTTCGTCGTGCATCACACAATTACAGCATCTTCAGGTAATAGCTTCGTCGTGCATCACACAATTACAGCACCTTCAGGTAATAGCTTCGTCGTGCATCACACAATTACAGCACCTTCAGGTAATAGCTTCGTCGTGCATCACACAATTACAGCACATTCTGGTAATAGCTTCGTCGTGTGTCACACAATTACAGCATCTTCAGGTAATAGCTTCGTCGTGCATTACACAATTACAGCACCTTCACGTAATAGCTTTACGTACCTTATTGCTCATAAGATATACTATATGCTATCCATGATTGTGCATTAAATGTGTGTGTGCGTGTGCGTGTGCGTGTGCGTGTGCGCGTGTGTGTGTGTGCGTGCGCGGCGCGCGTACACAAACACGTATTCGTGTGTGCGTGTATTCACTATTCATGTTTGTATGTATATGCGTGCATGCGTGCCGGCGAGCGTGGGGGCGAGCGGGCGTGCGGGCGTGCGGGCGTGCGGGCGTGCGGGCGTGCGGGCGTGCGGGCGTGCGGGCGTGCGGGCGTGCTGGCGTGCGGGCGTGCGGGCGTGCGGGCATGAACACCAGAGAAGAACCTTGCCCGACTAACTATTTGCATGCACGTAAACCGAGGTATAGTTGTGTATGTATGTATGTATACACCAGTGTAGTTTCCTACTCAACCATGTCGAACGGTCCGCAGCTTCGATCCTAACTCGAAGAAGAAGTCTTCTGGTTCCGATGGTAGCGGCTTCCAAATGCCACTGTTCACGGACATCACTGGCACGATGCACAGAGGAGCCGGTATAATCTATACGTCATTTTGATTGTTCTATCACTCTTACGATTACGAGAATAGCTGTGAGATTTCACTGTTTTTATAGGTTTTTATTTGTTCTTGGTGTCACGGCTATGGTCCGGTTACTGTTAGTTAACATATCAGTTCGACGTGATAACTGCGAAGTCGTGATGTAATTAACACAAATATGTTGAAAACGGGTAGACATTAAAAAAAAATAATTCCAGTAAGCCATATAACACGATAAGGTAATTCGACAAGGGTAAGAGCAAAGTCTATTCAGATCAACACAGTTAGTTTGTTAGTTATTTTATCATCGAAATACCTTGGTTGTTTACGCCGATCGGTCTAATAAACATTGATCTACATTTAGTAAAACTGTTGTAGATTCCAGGGTGCAGTATATTTTATAACCATGAAACTATGTTAACGTGTCTTTAATGTATTCATATTAAAGACGAATTAAGCTGTTCTTGTTGCTAAATTTAAATTATAATTAACCCGATAGAGTATATTGTTCTTAACATTTCATGATAAGTATTGGTTTTTATCATACGGTATGCTGGTTGGAATATTTGTTTAGTTATGTAACATTAACATGAAAATGTGGCTTACATTTTACATAAAACGTGTCATAAATTCGGTACCTTATGTCCATGTAAATGTATGGGAAGACGATAGGGGACCGTCTTACCCCACATTCAAAAATATGTCTTAATACGCTTAACACACTACCTATTTCCATGTTAATGTATTGTCTGATGTGCAAATTGAGTGATAATATTATAGTATCATCAAGTACGATCGCGATATGCACCGTTATTTAGTGAGTTCCACAGTTTGACTGTTTGCCAAATAACAGATCAAACTGCATAAAATATTTCAAAAACATTTTGATTTAATTACATCTGCAACATCTAGAGTTAAGGAAACAGCCTACAATATGTTAATAAGGCCAAAACTAGAGCACGGAGCTGTAGCCTGGAATCCATACACACAAAATAACATTGATACCCTTGAAAAAATCCAAAGAAGCGCAGCTAGATTTACATTAAAAGACCACCGCCGCACAACAAGCGTAACCAGCCTCATAAATAAACTAGAAAGAAGACGATTACAACACCAACTTGTCTTCTTCTACAAAATAAAACACAACCTCTTGAACATTACCCTACCACAACATCTTATAGTCCCATGCTCCCGTACACGAAACAGCGATCCAAAGAAATACATACAAATACATGCACGCATAAATACATATGCATACTCATTCTATCCTAGAGTTATAAGAGCTTGGAATCTACTCCCCCCTGAAACAATACGCCTACCCACACTACAGTCATTCCAACAAGCTCTGAGTACCATCCACCTTGTTGCTCCAGCCCACCTTACTAGACTATAGGTAGAGACAGAGACTGTGTTTTGTCAAATTCAGTTTCACGCACCCTTTGCAATGCGCTCTGCACAACTCCTAGGTTAGCCCCAGAAGGGGCAGTATGGAGAAAGAACACCTAAGACCAAAGATCTATCTCGTGTTGCTGAGCTTTCTGGATGGTTTTCCGAAATATGACAACATAATTTTTCACAAGATTTGGGGACATTCAGAATGTTTATTTCGTATACGTGATGGGGGCCGCGCTGCCCCAGTCTGCCCTATTTACCGTAAAACCGGGCAGGCACATAGTACCATAATGGACTAAATGCCTTAGCTATTATTACTAATGTATTGTTGTCGTTGTCGATGATGATGATGTTGTTGACGATCATGTTGTTGTTGTTGATGATGATATTGTTGTTGTTGATGATGATGTTGTTGTTGTGCGTGTAACTTCCATACATTGTGTAACGTATCTCCCAGGCGACGTCGCATCAGAATCCTACAGCTACTCCTTGTCAAAAACCAGCCAGGTGAGGATAAACTCGCAAACATCTTCTTACCACAATCGAGCTAGCGTTTGTACGCGGGTATGTTAACGTTTTTTTCTTAGACGACTTGCATCTCTGGAACCACAATTTCAGGGATTAATCTACGACCCCCACGAGTATAACGTAACACCTCACTATATATATATATATGTATATATGTGGGTTTTTTTAAATACCCCATATAATGTCGTTTCACACATTTTGTAAGGTAAATTAGTTGTTCGGAACGTAATATGCATTACGCGCATAAAACGTAAAACGTCACTTAACAATCGCACGAACCACGCGATCGCGGCGCATACTTTAGGGAAATTGGCCTCTGCATCATGGACTATGTTGCTTGGCAACATGGAGTAAACGCTGACACCATAGACTTACGTCTACCCGCATTATACCAATAATACCGCGTCTACCACCAATACGACTATTATTTGAAAATTTTACACTATCAAGACTAAGGCCTATTGTTGGACGTAAGCGTCACTTTATCTCCGACCTTCGTCATTTTGAACATTCAGCGGGTATTGCAGCAGGTCGTGACGCGGTTGTCTACAGTTGACAAGCGCTGAAACCATCGCATACATATGCGAGCACGTCATGATGTCTATATAACGATGCTGTGCATTTGATAAATATTGCCATCACGACTGTCACATATAAACTACCAAGTTATTCAGGCCGCGGACAAGCATTTTCGTTAGTGTTGCTAATATTCGTTTTTATATTTGTGCCGTTTACACCTTAAAACTAATAACGATTTTAACAAGTTCCGTATTCGCGTAATCCCCTACATGTTGCGATTAATAATTGAATCCAAAATACCAACACACGTTGTCAGATTTCCATCATTGATCCCGACATTTTAAGTAGTACATAGATAATCGAAAGTGTTTATTTGTTACGATAGCCATCGATACTGACTTTGACTAAGATATATTGTATATAGAAAAAGTGATTATTCAAAATTATCGAAAATAAATATGATAAATACGGCGTCATATCTCCACCAGTGAGCCCAACATACGTTGTCATACACACAGGCACGGAGAGGATAAGTAAGTGCGTAAGTACGTGCGCAAGTACGTACGTAAGTAGGTATGTAAGTAGGTAAGTATACACGCCCAAGAAGGTTGTTGTATTTTCCTCGCAGGCCAGTAGTAGCCTCGGCTCGTCGACGTACCGCAGGAGGCGCCTCACCCGCTCCGAGAACACCAAGTCGTCGTCATCGTCGTCTAAGCCATCCGGCCTCGTCTTCGTGCAGATACAGACAGTAAAACCCAAAGGTGTCTTCGTAAGTGTTCAATTGACCTAACACACACGTGGCCTGTTGCCTAGCAAAACCTCCACCAAGCCTTCAAAAATGGATGCCGAACACGATATATATATATATGTGTGTGTGTGTGTGTGTGTGTGTGTGTGTGTGTGTGTGTGTGTGTGTGTGTGTGTGTGTGTGTGTGTATACGTAAATATATATATATATAGATACATATAAATACGTATATATATATATATATTATATATATACGTATATATATATATATATATATAGACATATAAATACATATATATATATATGTATATATGTATACATATAATATATATATATATGCGTATATATCTATATATACATAGTATATAAATAAACGTATATATATATATATACATATAAATGCGTATATATATATATACGTTTTTATATATATATACTATGTATATATGTATATATACGCATATATATATTATATGTATATACATATATAATATATACAGAGCCTGTATGCATATATATATATATATATAGAGAGAGAGAGAGAGAGAGAGAGAGAGAGAGAGAGAGAGAGAGAGAGAGAGAGAGAGAGAGTGTATATATATATATATATATATATATATATATATATATCCTATATATGGTTTGTTGAAATTCCGGCCCCAGAAGTATTCCTTTATGACAAAAACATAAGACAAAGTTTATAAGGTGACACCTGTATGCGGTTATGTTTGAACTATGAGATGTCATGCCGCAATAGCAATGTAATTCACACATTTAACCGTTGTTAACATCGTTGGCAAAGGCAAAGCTTGACGGAGGTCACGCGTAAACTTTTGATTGTGACATACGGAAACCGCGACTTACTGGATACACCAGTGTTATCAGTATTGAACACTTACTTATGACTGGCATTACTGTTGCATGTACAGAACATTTATCGTATGACTGACAGTACTGTTGCATGTACAGAACATTTACCGTATGACTGGCATTACTATTGCATGTACCAGGACATATACCGTATGACTGGCATTACTGATGCATGTACAGAACATTTACCGTATGACTGGCATTACTGTTGCATGTACAGAACATCTACCGTATGACTGGCAGTACTGTTGCAAGTACAGTGCATTTACCGTATGACTGGCAGTACTGCTGCATGTACAGAACATTTACCGTATGACTGACATCACTGATGCATGTACAGAACATTTACCGTATGATTGGCATTACTGATGCATGTACAGAACATTTACCGTATGACTGGCAGTAATGTTGCACGTACAGAACATTTATCGTATAACTGGCAGTACTGTTGCATGTACAGAACATTTATCGTATGACTGGCATTACTGTTGCATGTACAGAACATTTATCGTATGACTGAGAGTACTGTTGCATGTACAGAACATTTACCGTATGACTGGCATTACTGTTGCATGTACCAGGACATATACCGTATGACTGGCATTACTGATGCATGTACAGAACATTTACCGTACGACTGGCATTACTGTTGCATGTACAGAACATTTACCGTATGACTGGCAGTACTGTTGCATGTACCAGAACATTTACCTATGACTGGCAGTACTGTTGCATGTACAGTACATTTACCGTATGACAGACATTACTGTTGCATGTACAGAACATTTATCGTATGACCGACATTACTGTTGCATGTACAGAACATTTACCTATGACTGGCAGTACTGTTGCATGTACAGTGCATTTACCGTATGACAGACATTACTGATGCATGTACAGAACAGTTACCGTATGACTGGCAGTACTGTTGCATGTACAAAACATTTACCGTATGACTGGCATTATTATTGCATGTACCAGAACACTTACCGTATGACTGGCATTACTGATGCATGTACAGAACATTTACCGTATGACTGGCATTACTGTTGCATGTACAGAACATTTACTGTATGACTGGCATTACTGTTGCATGTACAGAACATTTACCGTATGACTGGCAGTACTGTTGCATATACAGAACATTTACTGTATGACTGGCATTACTGTTGCATGTACCAGAACAGTTATCGTATGATTGGCTGTACTGTTGCACGTACAGAACATTTACCGTATGACTGGCATTACTGTTGCATGTACAGAACATTTACCGTATGACTGGCAGTACTGTTGCATGTACAGAACATTTACCGTATGACTGGCAGTACTGTTGCATGTACAGAACATTTACCGAATGACTGACATCACTGATGCATATACAGAACATTTACCGTATGACTGGCATTACTGTTGCATGTACAGAACATTTACCGTATGACTTGCAGTACTGTTGCATGTACAGAACATTTACCGTATGACTGGCAGTACTGTTGCATGTACAGAACATTTACCGTATGACTGGCATTACTGTTGCATGTACCAGAACACTTACAGTATGACTGGCATCACTGATGCATGTACAGAACATTTAACGTATGACTGGCATTACTGTTGCATATACAGAACATTTACCGTATGACTGGCATTACTGTTGCATGTACAGAACAGTTACCGTATGACTGGCATCACTGATGCATGTACAGAACATTTACCGTATGACTGGCATGACTGTTGCATGTACAGAACATTTACCGTATGACTGGCATTACTGTTGCATGTACAGAACAGTTACCGTATGATTGGCAGTACTGTTGCACGTACAGAACATTTACCGTATGACTGGCATTACTGTTGCATGTACCAGAACATTTACCTATGACTGGCAGTACTGTTGCATGTACAGTACATTTACCGTATGACAGACATTACTGTTGCATGTACAGAACATTTACCGTATGACAGACATTACTGTTGCATGTACAGAACATTTACCTATGACTGGCAGTACTGTTGCATGTACAGTGCATTTACCGTATGACAGACATTACTGATGCATGTACAGAACAGTTACCGTATGACTGGCAGTACTGTTGCATGTACAAAACATTTAACGTATGACTGGCATTACTATTGCATGTACCAGAACACTTACCGTATGACTGGCATTACTGTTGCATGTACATAACATTTACCGTATGACTGACAGTACTGTTGCATGTACAGAACATTTACCACATGACTGGCAGTACCGTTGCATCTACTGAACATTTACCGTATGACTGGCAATACTATTGCATGTACAGAACATTTACCATATGACTGGCAGTACTGTTGCATGTACCAGAATACTTACCGTATGACTGGCATTACTGTTGCATGTACAAAACATTTACCGTATGACTGGCAGTACTGTTGCATGTACATAACATTTACCGTATGACTGGCAGTAATGTCACATGTACCAGAACACTTACCGTATGACTGGCATTACTGTTGCATGTACAGAACATTTACCGTATGATTGGCAGTACTGTTGCATGTACATAACATGTACCGTATGACTGGCAGAACTGTTGCATGTACATAACATGTACCGTATGACTGGCAGTACTGTTGCATGTACAGAACAAGTACCGCATGACTGGCAGTACTGTTGCATGTACAGAACAAGTACCGTATGACTGGCAGTACTGTTGCATGTACAGAACAAGTACCGTATGACTGGCAGTACTGTTGCATGTACTGGCTGGCAGTACTGTTGCATGTACAGAACAAGTACCGCATGACTGGCAGTACTGTTGCATGTACAGAACATGTACCGTATGACTGGCAGTACTGTTGCATGTACGGAACAAGTACCGTATGACTGGCAGTACTGTTGCATGTACGGAACAAGTACCGTATGACTGGCAGTACTGTTGCACGTACAGAACAAGTACCGTTTGACTGGCAGTACTGCTGCATGTACAGAAAAAGTACCGCATGACTGGCAGAACTGTTGCATATACGGAATAAGTACCGTTTCAATGGCAGTACTGTTGCATGTACAGAACAAGTACCGTATGACTGGCAGTACTGTTGCATGTACAGAACAAGTACCGTATGACTGGCAGTACTGTTGCATGTACGGAACAAGTACCGTATGACTTGCAGTACTGTTGCATGTACATAACATGTACCGTATGACTGGCAGAACTGTTGCATGTATATAACATGTACCGTATGACTGGCAGTACTGTTGCATGTACATAACATGTACCGTATGACTGGCAGTACTGTTGCATGTACAGAACAAGTACCGCATGACTGGCAGTACTGTTGCATGTACAGAACATGTACCGTATGACTGGCAGTACTGTTGCATGTACGGAACAAGTACCGTATGACTGGCAGTGCTGTTGCATGTACGGAACAAGTACCGTATGACTGGCAGTACTGTTGCATGTACGGAACAAGTACCGTATGACTGGCAGTACTGTTGCACGTACGGAACAAGTACCGTTTGACTGGCAGTACTGTTGCATGTACAGAACAAGTACCGCATGACTGGCAGAACTGTTGCATGCACGGAACAAGTACCGTTTGACTGGCAGTACTGTTGCATGTACAAAACAAGTACCGTATGACTGGCAGTACTGTTGCATGTACGGAACAAGTACCGTATGACTGGCAGTACTGTTGCATGTACAAAACAAGTACCGTATGACTGGCAGTACTGTTGCATGTACAAAACAATTACCGCATGACTGGCAGTACTGTTGCACGTACAGAACAAGTACCGTTTGACTGGCAGTACTGTTGCATGTACAGAACAAGTACCGTATGACTGGCAGTACTGTGGCATGTACGGAACAAGTACCGTATGACTGGCAGTACTGTTGCATGTACAAAACAAGTACCGTATGACTGGCAGTACTGTTGCATGTACAGAACACGTACCGTATGATTGGCAGTACTGTTGCATGTACAGAACATGTACCGTATGACTGGCAGTACTGTTGCATGTACGGAACAAGTACCGTATGACTGGCAGTACTGTTGCATGTACGGAACAAGTACCGTATGACTTGCAGTACTGTTGCATGTACATAACATGTACCGTATGACTGGCAGAACTGTTGCATATACATAACATGTACCGTATGACTGGCAGTACTGTTGCATGTACATAACATGTACCGTATGACTGGCAGTACTGTTGCATGTACAGAACAAGTACCGCATGACTGGCAGTACTGTTGCATGTACAGAACATGTACCGTATGACTGGCAGTACTGTTGCATGTACGGAACAAGTACCGTATGACTGGCAGTGCTGTTGCATGTACGGAACAAGTACCGTATGACTGGCAGTACTGTTGCATGTACGGAACAAGTACCGTATGACTGGCAGTACTGTTGCACGTACGGAACAAGTACCGTTTGACTGGCAGTACTGTTGCATGTACAGAACAAGTACCGCATGACTGGCGGAACTGTTGCATGCACGGAACAAGTACCGTTTGACTGGCAGTACTGTTGCATGTACAAAACAAGTACCGTATGACTGGCAGTACTGTTGCTTGTACGGAACAAGTACCGTATGACTGGCAGTACTGTTGCATGTACAAAACAAGTACCGTATGACTGGCAGTACTGTTGCATGTACAAAACAAGTACCGCATGACTGGCAGTACTGTTGCACGTACAGAACAAGTACCGTTTGACTGGCAGTACTGTTGCATGTACAGAACAAGTACCGTATGACTGGCAGTACTGTGGCATGTACGGAACAAGTACCGCATGACTGGCAGTACTGTTGCATGTACAAATCAAGTACCGTATGACTGGCAGTACTGTTGCATGTACAGAACACGTACCGTATGACTGGTATTACTGTTGCATGTACCAGAACTCATACTTATAAACTTATATACTACATGTTTAATGATTTATTACTGTCACATGAACATTGCAAGTGCAAATATATTACACCTGTATCGCTTTTCAGTCTCAATTATACAGAATAGTAATTAGTTTTTGTTTCTTTTAAGTGTTGTCTGTATCACTGTTGCTCTTTGGACATTACATTGCACCTCATTTTACAATCTATTACTTCATAATAACTCATTCACACGCGGTGGTTTTCTTCATAAATCTTTAGACGTTCCAGAGAATATCCTTAGGTATATATTAACATTACATCTTAATGCTAACATACATAACTTGCTCAATTTCCACTACTAAAAAACCTTTGTACGAAAAACGTCTAAATGGGTATCGTTCAACAACGCCAGAGACAAGGAGATTACGAGGAGATCAAATATAAGTTTATAGGAGATTGGATGGTTATGAAAGTATTTGATACATACATACTGTTACATTTTAGATATGCACCCTGCATTTCTAGTTAAGACAAATGACATCGTTGGGACATAGAGGCCTACTGTGGTTATATGTACGTTGTTTGTGACTCTAACACCACTTCATACATATAAGTCCCTATTGCCTGAATTATTATCAATACATCTTTTATTGGTTCAACATAATTGAAATTATATAGTAGTGTTTATTGCAGGGTGTCAACGACGTAATATTCTCCGAATCAGACGACACGGTTGACTGCATATTGGTGTCGGAGGGGACAGAGACCGTCATCATTAGCAAGTGGTTCTTTCGCCAGCATCTCACGGAGAACGTCGCCCGCCGGCTGCGTACTACGGTTCGTTCCTGTTGTTAACAAAAGGAATTGGTAATTGAAATTGCATCGTCGTTACGCTAATCTCAATATTCTGATACCAGGTTAGCGCCATTGGGAATTGTAGTCTTCCACACGCCCATTCTAAGGTAGAAATTGCACAATAACTTCACAAATACGATCACTTTCCGGTTTCAGTTAAAGTTGCATTCTGTGATCGTCAATCTTTTAAATACAATGTTACAATAAATCAACATGCCACACACACTACATGTCACTTTCCACAACTCTATATAAACTTGTTTTCACGTATTATGCAGGTTTACGACAAAACGGCGCCAAATACGAACAATTTTATCTGCAAGGCATGCGTTTATTATCCCGGTGACCGTAATTTTGAAAATATTTTTTTCGAACAGCCTACCAAATGCCAAAGCGACATATATGGTAGCAAGTATGATCAAATAAATAAATGTTGTTCATATTGTATACACTTTCTTTAAAATAGTTACAAATGGTAGTTTAACTCAGAATGAAACTTTAAATATGATCTCAGGAGTCAGTCACCATCTAAATATAGTCAACATATTTATCCTACCAACTGGTAAGCTTACTTCACCGCTGCCACACTTATATTGTATTTGTTGAAACAATTGTTACTGCTGTTTGGAAATATAAAATATAGTAGTTTCCCTCACGACATTTTCCCCGAACAAATGTGTCCCACCACATAATGCCACGCTTAAATCAACAGGAAGCTATCATGCCGCGGTGCATTACGGGAAACATAAAAATCACCATAAGCATTCGGCTATGCTTGCGCGAGCAGGACACGTGCGGGGAACCAGTAAAGCTATGCCAACGTTGTAATTATCTGATCTGTTGCAGCTTCAGCCGTATCCGACATTGCCAGCGATGCAGGCTATGATGCAGGACAAAGTGAATTGGGAGGCGTTCAAGTATTACACCGTCAACTACACCGTCGATCGCATCAGAGAACGCAAGTCATCCTGGCGGGTTTGACCCGTCCAGACCAACTCTTCTCCGCCAAACATAGCGGCTGCAAGGGCCCACGGTACTACGGACAACATATGTGCACTTTACCCGGGTCGTGGTCAAGTATATTGATCGAAATCGGTGTCTTTCTCCCGCCATTCTACTTGCTGTCATCGTTCCGAAGACATATGTCATGTCCTTCTTTCGTCTTTGCGCTGGGGGTCTCCAACAAATACGTCACCCTTAGGGTGGGGGATTTGAGCAGACGTGACGAAGCGTTTCATAGAGTGGGAGGGGGCTCCGGATAGGCCTTACTTATCGATTTTAGACATTTTGGCCCATGCAACTGTCGATATCAACAAACAGATCAGCCAGTTTTTAAATACATCTCAACAGCATTCCAACTAAAATCCAGCAATAGAAGGCCTACTATTGTTTCTATGGCGTGTGCAACTACGATACTGTTCAGCCATGCCACGACTATAATACTTATTATTAATGCATGCGTCATCAGGGAGGTTTTTGTTAAAACGAACGTAATTTTAGGGAGGTGTAGCTGACAGCGTTACGTAGGATGACAACGGGGTTGGAGGTCTCACAAATGTCCACAAATAATGTGACATACTCTATAGATGTCCCCTTATCGCTGCATCTGTTTCCTGTCACAATTCTCCCACAGACATTTTCTCAATCCATCGTGCCTCTTAATGCCTCTGTCGGGCTAATTATTTAAGTTTTTGGCGCTTGACAAATTACACAGCCAGTTTTGAGTATGTGGAGTTCGATCAATAATGATATTTGGTAAAGTTCGCCATTCAGGGTATGTATACAATCTAGGCGTAGCGTTTAATCTCAATGACATTTATGTGCCATTCTACAGTAACATGCAATTAGTGGCCCAAAAATGTAAAAAGTCAAATGTGTAACTGATTCCGTTATAAATACAATTTTATAAGTGTTTAACGTTTTTAATACGATGTGTAGTAGCCAGCAGAAATAAGTAAGTATATGTGAATACACTAACCCGTTACTACGTGTATATACACCGTAAGGAAAAAAGCAATGCGTAATTTCGACCTATATTTGTTAGTATACTGTTGCTGAAATTTACTTTTTGTTTGGTATTTTGCAAATATGGAGCTTCATGTTGTCCACTAACAATTGAGCCTATAGCATTATCGCGTTACATATATATATATATATATATATATATATATATATCGA
>JAHLWY010001670.1:0-16791 GCA_020002185.1 Paraescarpia echinospica
TATTTATTACAGTTAATTGTAATCCTGGAAATGGTAGCTAAGAAAATAAGGGCTATGAAGGATAATAAATCACCTGGAGTGGATGGGATTCCGCCCAAACTACTATTGTAAATTGTAGAACAAATTAGCGTACCGCTTGCTGTAGTTTTCAATTTGTCATTAGAAGAGGGAGTGGTTCCTTTAGAATGGAAAGAGGCAAACATTATATCGTTATTTAAAAATGGTTTGAGAAACAAGTCAGACAACTATAGACCAGTGAGTTTAACATCAGTGATTTGCAAACTTTTAGAAAGACTAATTCAAGATCACATGGTGGATTTTCTTGTTAAACATAACTGGATGAACCCAAATCAACATGGTTTTTAAAAGCGAGGTCATGCTTAACAAATATGTTGTATTTTGGAAGACATCACTGAGTGGGTAGATGAGGGACCACCAGTAGATATCATCTACTTAGATTTTCAAAAAACTTTTGACAAAGTACCACATCAAAGATTACTGCTTAAACTAAAGGCCCATGGCATAGGAAATGGTATAATCAAATGGGTAGAAAAATGGCTGATTGACAGTAGACAACGTGTACTAGAATATACAATGGCGGGTTTGGATGATGAAATAACAATCAAGGTGTTGAAATTTGCAGATGATACAAAAGTGTTTAGAAGGATTAAAAGTGATGGAGATAGACAACATTTACACGATGATCTTGACAAGTTGATCAAATGGTCTGAAAAGTGGCAAATGCTGTTCAATTTTGGGAAATGTAAATGCCTCCACACAGGACATGGGAACAAAGAGGTAGACTATGCAATGGGGGGTACTGTACTAAGTACTGCTGTAAAAGAAAAGGAATTAGGGTTAACCATTAGTGCTGATATGAAGGTTTCAGAGCAGTGTGGAATTGCAGCTTCAAAGGGATATCAAATCCTTGGATTAATTAGGCAAAATATAGCAAATAAGGAAAAAGAACTAATAATACCGCTGTACAAAACAATAGTGAGGCCTCATTTAGAATATTGTATACAAGGGTGGAGGCCATATCACAAGAAGGACATAGATATACTAGAAAGAGTACAGAGGAAAGCGACTAAAATGATACCAAAACTGAGGGATCTTAGTTATGAAATTTGCCTAAAAGAATGTCGTTTAACAACACTAGAGACCAGGATATTGAGAGGAGATCAGATAAAAGTGTTTAACATACTTAATGGTTATGAGAATATTGATAGAAATATTTTGTTCTCAGTTAAGGAAGATAGAAGGACTAGAGGCCATCAAGTTACATTAGCAAAGGAGCAGTATAGATTAGATATAAGAAAGTTCTCATTTTTATAAAGGACTGTAAATGAATGGAACAGATTATCTGCTGATAGTGTGGATGCTAGTAGCGTGAATATGTTTAAAAACAAAATCGACACATACCTCAGGAGGGCTGGTTACACATAGATAAAAGGGTTGGGCTCTCGATAAGCCAAAGGGCTTCCTTGTCCACCTCCCACCTAGAGTTATTTCTCTGGGTGGCAATCTTGTTAAATCTTGTTAAATCATACAGCTTAGTAGGTTGATGTCTGATTCTATAGGAATACATTACCAGTTGTATGGTTCACAGCTGTGGGGTGTATTATCTAGCCACTGTAAGAGTGCAATGAGTTTTGATTCACAGCTGTGGGGTGTATTATCTAGCCACTGTAAGAGTGCAATGAGTTTTGATTCACAGCTGTGGGGTGTATTATTAAGCCACTGTAAGAGAGCAATGAGTTTTCATTTGCAGCTTGGAAGGTTCACTCAAATCTGCTGTCATTCCCGGTGGAGATAGGTGAGATCTACACTCCTCTCTTCCAGTCTTATTATATAGTCAAACTTTGCTTTATGGTTACCTCACTAATGCAGCCACCTCACAATTAAGATCATCACAAGACAGTCCCAAATTATTGCTGTGAGAGTAAAGTATAGGAAATGAAGACGGAGGGGGGCAGTGCACATACAGCATTCTAACAATATGACATTCACAATTTCTGCAGCATCTACTTGAACTGCAAAACTGACTGTCTGTGCGAGCACAACGAGAGAAGACCTACACCATCCTATCCAACACACACGACAGGACACAACCTGCCTGCCTGCCTGCCTGCCTGCCTGCCTGCCTGCCTGCCTGCCTGCCTGCCTGCCTGCCTGCCTGCCTGCCTGCCTGCCTGCCTGCCTGCCTGCCTGCCTGCCTGCCTGCCTGCCTGCCTGCCTGCCTGCCTTATATGAGTGAATATGACCTAACTCATATATACATGACTGCAAACGCACCCCAGTGACCAGTGACTATGGTGATAATTTGGAAAAGTTCACTACGTTTATTCCCAAAAAAAGTAAGTTCTCACCTATTTTTTGTTTTAGTTCTACCATGCATGCCGGGTAAGTGCCATGACGAGAACATTTGCCAAAATTACTGCAATGTATTCTCTCATTGTTCACACTGTGGGGCTCAAGGCTGACATGATCGACTGTTACACAGTGCATAGTAGGGTGTATGTGACAGTGGGTCCATAGGAGGGTGTATGTGACAGTGGGTGCATAGGAGGGTGTATGTGACAGTGGGTGCATAGTAGGGTGTATGTGACAGTGGGCCCTTATGTGTGTGTATGTGACAGTGGGCGCATAGGAGGGTTTATGTGACAGTGGGTGCATAGTAGGGTGTATGTGACAGTGGGCCCATAGGAGGGTATATGTGACAGTGGGTGCATAGTAGGGTGTATGTGACAGTGGGCGCATAGGAGGGTTTATGTGACAGTGGGTGCATAGTAGGGTGTATGTGACAGTGGGCCCATAGGAGGGTATATGTGCAGTGGGTGGCGCATAAGAGGGTGTATGTGACAATGGGCATGTAGTAGGGTGTATGTGACAGTGGGCCCATAGGAGGGTGTATGTGACAGTGGGTAGATGGGAGGGTGTATTTGACATTTGGCCCATAGGAGGGTGTATGTGACAGTGGGTGCATAGGAAGGTGTATGTAAAAGTGAATAGGAGGGTGTATGTGACAGTGAGCCCATAGGACGGTGTATGTGACAGTGGGCCCATTGGAGTGTGTATGTGACAGTGGGTGCATAGTAGGGTGTATGTGACAGTGGGCGCGTAGTAGGGTGTATGTGACAGTGGGTGCATTGTAGGGTAGATGTGACAGTGGGTGCATATGAGGGTTTATGTGACCGTGGGCCCATAGGAGGGTGTATGTGACAGTGGGTGCATAGTAGGGTGTATGTGACAATGGGTGCATAGTGGGGTTATGTTACAGTGGGCCCATAGGACGGTGTATGTGACAGTGGGTGCATAGTAGGGTGTATGTGACAATGGGTGCATAGTGGGGTTATGTTACAGTAGGCCCATAGGAGGGTGTATGTGACAGTGGGCCCATAGGAGGGTGTATACGACAGTGGGTGCATTGTAGGGTATATGTGACAGTGGGCCCATAGGAAGGTGTATGTGACAGTGGGCCCATAGGTGGGTGTATGTGATAGTGGGCCCAAAGGAGGGTGTATGTGACAGTGGGCCCATGGGAGGGTGTATGTGACAGTGGGCCCATGGGAGGGTGTATGTGACAGTGGGCCCATAGGTGGGTGTATGTGACAGTGGTCGCATAGGAGGGTGTATGTAACAATGGGCCCATGGGAGGGTGTATGTGACAGTGGGTGCATAGTACGGTGTATGTGACAGTGAGTGCATATGAGGGTGTATGTGATAGTAGGTGCACAGGAGGGTGTATGTCACAGTGGGTGCATAGTAGGGTGTATGTGACAGTGGGCGCGTAGGAGGGTGTATGTTACAGTGGGCGCATATGAGGGTGTTTGTGACAGTGGGTGCTTAGGAGGGTGTATGTGACAGTGGGTGCATAGTAAGGTGTATGTGACAGTGTCCGCATAGGAGGGTGTATGTGACAGTGGGAGCATAGTAGGGTGTATGTGACAGTGGGCCCATAGGAGGGTGTATGTGACAGTGGGTGCATAGTAGGGTGTATATGAAAGTGGGTGCATATGTGGGTGTATGTGACAGTGGGCACATAGGAGGGTGTATGTGACAGCGGGCGTGTAGGAGGGTGTATGTGAGAGTGTACCCATAGGAGGGTGTATGTGACAGTGGGTAGATAGGAGGGTGTGTGTGACATTTGGCCCATAGGAGGATGTACGTGACAGTGGGTGCACAGGAGGGTGTATCTGACAGTGGCCACATTGGAGGGTGTATGTGACAGTGTCTGCACAGCAGGGTGTACCTGACAGTGTCTGCATAGGAGGGTGTATGTAACAGTGGGTGCATAGTAGGGTGTATGTGACAGTGGGCCCATAGTAGGGTGTATGCGACAGTGGGTGCATAGTAGGGTGTATATGACAGTGGGCGCATAGGAGGGTGTATGTGACAGTGGGTGCGTAGGAGGGTGTATGTGACAGTGGGCGCATATGAGGATGTATGTGACAGTGGGTGCTTAGGAGGGTGTATGTGACAGTGGGTTCATATTACGGTGTATGTATATTACAGTAGGCCCATAGGAGGGTGCATGTGACAGTGGGCCCATAGGAGGGTGTATGTGACAGTTGGTGCATAGTAGTGTGTAAGTGACAATGGGTGCATAGTAGGTTTATGTTACAGTGGGCCCATAGGAGGGTGTATGTGACAGTGGGCCCATAGGAGGGTGTATGTGATAGTGGGTGCGTAGTATGGTGTATGTGACATTGGGTGCATAGGAGGGTGTATCTGACAGTGGGCCCATAGGAGGGTGTATGTGACAGTGTCCGCATAGGAGGGTGTGTGTGACAGTGGGTGCATAGTAGGGTGTATGTGACATTGGGTACGTAGGAGGGTGTATGTGACAGTGGGCGCATATGAGGGTGTTTGTGACAGTGGGTGCTTAGGAAGGTGTATGGGACAGTGAGTGCATAGTAGGCTGTATGTGACAGTGGGCCTATAGGTGGATGTATGTAACAGTGGGTGTATATTAGGGTGTATCAGACAGTGTGTGCATAGGATGGTGTATGTGACAGTGGGTGCAAAGTAGGGTGTATGTGACAGTGGCCCCATAGGAGGGTGTATGTGACAGTGGGTGCATAGTAGGGTGTATGTGACAGTGGGTGCATAGGAGGGTGTATGTGACAGTGGGCGTGTAGGAGGGTGTATGTGACAGTAGGTAGATAGGAGGGTGTATGTGACAGTTGGCCCATAGGAGGGTGTATGTGACAGTGGGCCCATAGGAGGGTGTATGTGACAGTGGATTCATAGTAGGGTGTACGTGACAGTTTGTGTATATTAGGGTGTATGTGACACTGGGACCATAGGAAGGTGTATGTGACAGTGGGTCCATAGGAGGGTGTATGTGATAGTGGGCCCATAGGAGGGTGTATGTGACAGTGGGCCGATAGGAGTGTGTATGTGACAGTGGGTGCATAGTATGGTGTATGTGACAGTGGGCGCATAGGAGGGTGTATGTAACAGTGGGCCCAAAGGTGGGTGTATGTGACAGTGGGCCCATAGGAGGGTGTATGTGACAGTGGGTGCATAGTATGGTGTATGTGACAGTGGGCGCATAGGAGGGTGTATGTAACAGTGGGCCCATAGGTGGGTGTATGTAACAGTGGGGCCATAGGAGTGTGTATGTGACAGTGGGTGCATAGTATGGTGTATGTGACAGTGGGCGCATAGGAGGGTGTATGTAACAGTGGGCGCACAGGAGGGTGTATGTAACAGTGGGCCCATAGGAGGGTGTATGTGACAGTGGGCCCATAGGAGTGTGGGAATAGACAGTGGGTGCATAGTATGGTGTATGTGACTGTGGGCGCATAGGAGGGTGTATGTAACAGTGGGCCCATAGGTTGGTGTATGTAACAGTGGGCCCATAGGAGGGTGTATGTGACAGTGGGTGCATTTTGGGGTGTATGTGACAGTGGGCCCATAGGTGGGTGTATGTTATAGTGGATGCATAGGAGGGTGTATTTGACAGTGGGCCCATAGGAGGGTGTATGTGACAGTGTCCACAGAGGTGGGTGTATGTGACAGTGGGTGCATAATAGGGTGTATGTGACAGTGGACACATAGGAGGGTGTATGTGACAGTGGGTGCATAGTAGGGTGTATATGACAATGGGTGCATAGTGGGGTTATGTTACAGTGGGCCCATAGGACGGTGTATGTGACAGTGGGTGCATAGTAGGGTGTATGTGACAATGGGTGCATAGTGGGGTTATGTTACAGTAGGCCCATAGGAGGGTGTATGTGACAGTGGGCCCATAGGAGAGTGTATGCGACAGTGGGTGCATTGTAGGGTATATGTGACAGTGGGCCCATAGGAAGGTGTATGTGACAGTGGGCACATAGGTGGGTGTATGTGATAGTGGGCCCAAAGGAGGGTGTATGTGACAGTGGGCCCATGGGAGGGTGTATGTGACAGTGGGCCCATAGGAGGGTGTATGTTGCAGTGGGCCCATAGGAGTGTGTATGTGACAGTGGGCCCATAGGTGGGTGTATGTGACAGTGGGTGCACAGTATGGTGTATGTGACAGTGGTCGCATAGGAGGGTGTATGTAACAATGGGCCCATGGGAGGGTGTATGAGACAGTGGGTGCATAGTAGGGTGTATGTGACAGTGAGTGCATATGAGGGTGTATGTGACAGTAGGTGCATAGGAGGGTGTATGTCACAGTGGGTGCATAGTAGGGTGTATGTGACAGTGGGCCCATAGGAGGGTGTACGCGACAATATGTACATTGTAGGGTGTATGTGACAGTGGGTGCATAGTAGGGTGTATGTGACAGTGGGCCCATAGGTGGGTGTATGTGATAGTGGGTGCATTGAAGGGTGTATCTGACAGTGGGCCCATAGGAGGGTGTATGAGACAGTGTCCACAGAGGTGGGAGTATGTGACAGTGGGTGCATAATAGGGTGTATGTGACAGTGGGCCGATAGGAGTGTGTATGTGACAGTGGGTGCATAGTATGGTGTATGTGACAGTGGGCGCATAGGAGGGTGTATGTAACAGTGGGCCCAAAGGTGGGTGTATGTGACAGTGGGCCCATAGGAGGGTGTATGTGACAGTGGGTGCATAGTATGGTGTATGTGACAGTGGGCGCATAGGAGGGTGTATGTAACAGTGGGCCCATAGGTGGGTGTATGTAACAGTGGGGCCATAGGAGTGTGTATGTGACAGTGGGTGCATAGTATGGTGTATGTGACAGTGGGCGCATAGGAGGGTGTATGTAACAGTGGGCGCACAGGAGGGTGTATGTAACAGTGGGCCCATAGGAGGGTGTATGTGACAGTGGGCCCATAGGAGTGTGTATGTGACAGTGGGTGCATAGTATGGTGTATGTGACAGTGGGCGCATAGGAGGGTGTATGTAACAGTGGGCCCATAGGTTGGTGTATGTAACAGTGGGCCCACAGGAGGGTGTATGTGACAGTGGGTGCAAAGTGGGGTGTATGTGACAGTGGGCCCATAGGTGGGTGTATGTTATAGTGGATGCATAGGAGGGTGTATTTGACAGTGGGCCCATAGGAGGGTGTATGTGACAGTGTCCACAGAGGTGGGTGTATGTGACAGTGGGTGCATAATAGGGTGTATGTGACAGTGGACACATAGGAGGGTGTATGTGACAGTGGGTGCATAGTAGGGTGTATATGACAATGGGTGCATAGTGGGGTTATGTTACAGTGGGCCCATAGGACGGTGTATGTGACAGTGGGTGCATAGTAGGGTGTATGTGACAATGGGTGCATAGTGGGGTTATGTTACAGTAGGCCCATAGGAGGGTGTATGTGACAGTGGGCCCATAGGAGAGTGTATGCGACAGTGGGTGCATTGTAGGGTATATGTGACAGTGGGCCCATAGGAAGGTGTATGTGACAGTGGGCCCATAGGTGGGTGTATGTGATAGTGGGCCCAAAGGAGGGTGTATGTGACAGTGGGCCCATGGGAGGGTGTATGTGACAGTGGGCCCATAGGAGGGTGTATGTTGCAGTGGGCCCATAGGAGTGTGTATGTGACAGTGGGCCCATAGGTGGGTGTATGTGACAGTGGGTGCACAGTATGGTGTATGTGACAGTGGTCGCATAGGAGGGTGTATGTAACAATGGGCCCATGGGAGGGTGTATGAGACAGTGGGTGCATAGTAGGGTGTATGTGACAGTGAGTGCATATGAGGGTGTATGTGACAGTAGGTGCATAGGAGGGTGTATGTCACAGTGGGTGCATAGTAGGGTGTATGTGACAGTGGGCGCGTAGGAGGGTGTATGTTACAGTGGGCGCATATGAGGGTGTTTGTGACAGTGGGTGCTTATGAGGGTGTATGTGACAGTGGGTGCATTGTAAGGTGTATGTGACAGTGTCCGCATAGGAGGGTGTATGTGACAGTGGGTGCATAGTAGGGTGCATGTGACAGTGGGCCCACAGGAGGGTGGGTGCATAGTAGGGTGTATATGAAAGTGGGTGCATATGTGGGTGTATGTGACAGTGGGCACATAGGAGGGTGTATGTGACAGCGGGCGTGTAGGAGGGTGTATGTGAGAGTGGACCCATAGGAGGGTGTATGTGACAGTGGGTAGATAGGAGGGTGTGTGTGACATTTGGCCCATAGGAGGGTGTACGTGACAGTGGGTGCACAGGAGGGTGTATCTGACAGTGGCCACGTTGGAGGGTGTATGTGACAGTGTCTGCACAGCAGGGTGTACCTGACAGTGTCTGCATAGGAGGGTGTATGTAACAGTGGGTGCATAGTAGGGTGTATGTGACAGTGGGCCTATAGGAGGGTGTATGTAACAGTGGGTGCATAGTAGGGTGTATATGACAGTGGGCGCATAGGAGGGTGTATGTGACAGTGGATTCATAGTAGGGTGTATGTGACAGTTTGTGTATATTAGGGTGTATGTGACACTGGGACCATAGGAAGGTTTATGTGACAGTGGGCCCATAGGAGGGTGTATGTGATAGTGGGCCCATAGGAGGGTGTATGTGACAGTGGGCCGATAGGAGTGTGTATGTGACAGTGGGTGCATTGTATGGTGTATGTGACAGTGGGCGCATAGGAGGGAGTATGTAACAGTGGGCCCATAGATGGGTGTATGTGACAGTGGGCCCATAGGAGGGTGTATGTGACAGTGGGTGCATAGTATGGTGTATGTGACAGTGGGCGCATAGGAGGGTGTATGTAACAGTGGGCCCATAGGTGGGTGTATGTAACAGTGGGCCCATATGAGTGTGTATGTAACAGGGGGCCCATTGGAGGGTGTATGTGGCAGTGTCCGCATAGGAGGGTGTGTGTGACATTGGATGCATAGTAGGGTGTATGTGACAGTGGGCCCATAGGAGGATGTATGTGACAGTGGGTGCATAGTAGGGTATATGTGACAGTGGGTGCATATGAGGGTTTATGTGACAGTGGGCTCATAGGACGTTGTATTTGACAGTGGGTGCATAGTAGGATGTAAGTGACAATGGGTGCATAGTAGGTTTATGTTACAGAGGGCCCATAGGAGGGTGTATGTGACAGTGTGCCCATAGGAGGGTGTATGCGACAGTGGGTGCATAGTAGGGTGTATGTGACAGTGGGCCCATAGGAAGGTGTATGTGACAGTGGGTGCATAGTATAGTGTAAGTGACAATGGGTGCATAGTAGGGTTATGTTACAATGGGCGCATAGTAGGGTGTATGTGACAGTGGGTGCATAGGAGGGTGTATGTGACAGTGGGTGCATAGTAGGTTGTATGTGACAGTGGGCATGTAGGAGTGTGTATGTGACAGTGGGTAGATAGGAGGGTGTATCTGACAATGGGCGCATAGGAGAGTGTATGTGACAGTGTCCGCATAGGCAGGTGTATCTGACAGTGTCTGCATACGAGGGTGTATGTGACAGTGGGTGCATAGTAGGGTGTATCTGACAGTGGGCCTATAGGAGGGTGTATGTGACAGTGGGTGCATAGTAGGGTGTATGTGACATTGGGTGCTTAGGAGGGTGTATGTGACTGTGGGTGCTTAGGAGGGTGTATGTGACATTGTGCACGTAGGAGGGTGTATGTGACAGTGGGCGTGTAGCACGGTGTATTTGACAGTTGGCCCATAGGAGGGTGTATGTGATAGTGGGCCCATAGGAGGGTGTATGTGACAGTGGGCACATAGGAGTGTGTATGTGACAGTGGGTGCATAGTATGGTGTATGTGACAGTGGGCGCATAGGAGGGTGTATGTAACACTGGGCCCATAGGTGGGTGTATGTGATAGTGGGTGCATAGGAGGGTGTATCTGAGAGTGGGCCCATACGAGGGTGTATGTGACAGTGTCCGCAGAGGTGGGTGTATGTGACAGTGGGTGCATAATAGGGTGTATGTGACAGTGGGTGCATAGTAGGGTAGATGTGACAGTGGGTGCATATGAGGGTTTATGTGACCGTGGGCCCATAGGACGGTGTATGTGATGGTGGGTGCACAGTAGGGTGTATGTGACAATGGGTGCATAGTGGAGTTATGTTACAGTGGGCCCATAGGACGGTGTATGTGACAGTGGGTGCATAGTAGGGTGTATGTGACAATGGGTGCATAGTGGGGTTATGTTACAGTAGGCCCATAGGAGTGTGTATGTGACAGTGGGCCCATAGGAGGGTGTATGCGACAATATGTACATTGTAGGGTGTATGTGACAGTGGGTGCATAGTGGGGTTATGTTACAGTGGACCCATAGGACGGTGTATGTGACAGTGGGTGCATAGTAGGGTGTATGTGACAATGGGTGCATAGTGGGGTTATGTTACAGTAGGCCCATAGGAGGGTGTATGTGACAGTGGGCCCATAGGAGGGTGTATGCGACTGTGGGTGCATTGTAGGGTGTATGTGACAGTGGGTGCATAGTAGGGTGTATGTGACCGTGGGCCCATAGGTGGGTGTATGTGATAGTGGGTGCATTGAAGGGTGTATCTGACAGTGGGCCCATAGGAGGGTGTATGAGACAGTGTCCACAGAGGTGGGAGTATGTGACAGTGGGTGCATAATAGGGTGTATGTGACAGTGGGCCCATAGGAGGGTGTATGTGACAGTGGGTGCATAGTAGGGTAGATGTGACAGTGGGTGCATATGAGGGTTTATGTTACAGTGGACCCATAGGACGGTGTATGTGACAGTGGGTGCATAGTAGGGTGTATGTGACAATGGGTGCATAGTGGGGTTATGTTACAGTAGGCCCATAGGAGGGTGTATGAGACAGTGGGCCCCTAGGAGGGTGTATGTGACAGTGGGTGCATAGTAGGGTGTATGTGACAGTGGGTGCATAGGAGGGTGTATGTGACAGTGGGTGCATAGTAGGTTGTATGTGACAGTGGGCATGTAGGAGTGTGTATGTGACTGTGGGGAGATAGGAGGGTGTATCTGACAATGGGCGCATAGGAGAGTGTATGTGACAGTGTCCGCATAGGCAGGTGTATCTGACAGTGTCTGCATACGAGGGTGTATGTGACAGTGGGTGCATAGTAGGGTGTATCTGACAATGGGCCTATAGGAGGGTTTATGTGACAGTGGGTGCATAGTAGGGTGTATGTGACATTGGGTGCTTAGGAGGGTGTATGTGACTGTGGGCGCTTAGGAGGGTGTATGTGACATTGTGCACGTAGGAGGGTGTATGTGACAGTGGGCGTGTAGCACGGTGTATTTGACAGTTGGCCCATAGGAGGGTGTATTTGATAGTGGGCCCATAGGAGGGTGTATGTGACAGTGGGCACATAGGAGTGTGTATGTGACAGTGGGTGCATAGTATGGTGTATGTGACAGTGGGCGCATAGGAGGGTGTATGTAACACTGGGCCCATAGGTGGGTGTATGTGATAGTGGGTGCATAGGAGGGTGTATCTGACAGTGGGCCCATACGAGGGTGTATGTGACAGTGTCCGCAGAGGTGGGTGTATGTGACAGTGGGTGCATAATAGGGTGTATGTGACAGTGGGTGCATAGTAGGGTAGATGTGACAGTGGGTGCATATGAGGGTTTATGTGACCGTGGGCCCATAGGACGGTGTATGTGACGGTGGGTGCACAGTAGGGTGTATGTGACAATGGGTGCATAGTGGAGTTATGTTACAGTGGGCCCATAGGACGGTGTATGTGACAGTGGGTGCATAGTAGGGTGTATGTGACAATGGGTGCATAGTGGGGTTATGTTACAGTAGGCCCATAGGAGTGTGTATGTGACAGTGGGCCCATAGGAGGGTGTATGCGACAATATGTACATTGTAGGGTGTATGTGACAGTGGGTGCATAGTGGGGTTATGTTACAGTGGACCCATAGGACGGTGTATGTGACAGTGGGTGCATAGTAGGGTGTATGTGACAATGGGTTCATAGTGGGGTTATGTTACAGTAGGCCCATAGGAGGGTGTATGTGACAGTGGGCCCATAGGAGGGTGTATGCGACTGTGGGTGCATTGTAGGGTGTATGTGACAGTGGGTGCATAGTAGGGTGTATGTGACAGTGGGCCCATAGGTGTGTGTATGTGATAGTGGGTGCATTGAAGGGTGTATCTGACAGTGGGCCCATAGGAGGGTGTATGAGACAGTGTCCACAGAGGTGGGAGTATGTGACAGTGGGTGCATAATAGGGTGTATGTGACAGTGGGCCCATAGGAGGGTGTATGTGACAGTGGGTGCATAGTAGGGTAGATGTGACAGTGGGTGCATATGAGGGTTTATGTTACAGTGGACCCATAGGACGGTGTATGTGACAGTGGGTGCATAGTAGGGTGTATGTGACAATGGGTGCATAGTGGGGTTATGTTACAGTAGGCCCATAGGAGGGTGTATGAGACAGTGGGCCCATAGGAGGGTGTATGTGACAGTGGGTGCATAGTAGGGTGTATGTGACAGTGGGTGCATAGGAGGGTGTATGTGACAGTGGGTGCATAGTAGGTTGTATGTGACAGTGGGCATGTAGGAGTGTGTATGTGACTGTGGGGAGATAGGAGGGTGTATCTGACAATGGGCGCGTAGGAGAGTGTATGTGACAGTGTCCGCATAGGCAGGTGTATCTGACAGTGTCTGCATACGAGGGTGTATGTGACAGTGGGTGCATAGTAGGGTGTATCTGACAGTGGGCCTATAGAAGTGTGTATGTGACAGTGGGTGCATAGTACGGTGTATGTGACATTGGGTGCTTAGGAGGGTGTATGTGACTGTGGGCGCTTAGGAGGGTGTATGTGACATTGTGCACGTAGGAGGGTGTATGTGACAGTGGGCGTGTAGCACGGTGTATTTGACAGTTGGCCCATAGGAGGGTGTATTTGATAGTGGGCCCATAGGAGGGTGTATGTGACAGTGGGCACATAGGAGTGTGTATGTGACAGTGGGTGCATAGTATGGTGTATGTGACAGTGGGCGCATAGGAGGGTGTATCTAACACTGGGCCCATAGGTGGGTGTATGTGATAGTGGGTGCATAGGAGGGTGTATCTGACAGTGGGCCCATAGGAGGGTGTATGTGACAGTGTCCGCAGAGGTGGGTGTATGTGACAGTGGGTGCATAGTAGGGTGTATGTGACAGTGGGCCCATAGAAGGGTGTATGTGACAGTGGGTGCATAGTAGTTTAGATGTGACAGTGGGTGCATATGAGGGTTTATGTGACCGTGGGCCCATAGGACGGTGTATTTGACATTGTGTGCACAGTAGGGTGTATGTGACAATGGGTGCATAGTGGAGTTATGTTACAGTGGGCCCATAGGACGGTGTATGTGACAGTGGGTGCATAGTAGGGTGTATGTGACAATGGGTGCATAGTGGGGTTATGTTACAGTAGGCCCATAGGAGTGTGTATGTGACAGTGGGCCCATAGGAATGTGTATGCGACAGTGGGTGCATTGTAGGGTGTATGTGACAATGGGTGCATAGTGGGGTTATGTTACAGTGGGCCCATAGGACGGTGTATGTGACAGTGGATGCATAGTAGGGTGTATGTGACAATGGGTGCATAGTGGGGTTATGTTACAGTAGGCCCATAGGAGTGTGTATGTGACAGTGGGCCCATAGGAGGGTGTATGCGACAGTGGGTGCATTGTAGGGTGTATGTGACAGTGGGTGCATAGTAGGGTGTATGTGACAGTGTCTGCAGAGGTGGGTGTATGTGAAAGTGGGTGCATAATTGAGTGTATGTGACAGTGGGCCCATAGGAGGGTGTATGTGACAGTGGGTGCATAGTAGGGTATATGTGACAGTGGGTGCATATGAGGGTTTATGTGACCGTGGGCCCATAGGACGGTGTATGTGACAGTGGGCCCATAGAAGGGTGTATGCGAAAATGGGTGCAACGTAGGGTGTATGTGACAATGGGTGCATAGTTGCGTTATGTTACAGTGGGCCCATAGGTCGGTGTATGTGACATTGGGTGCATAGTAGGGTGTATGTGACAATGGGTGCATAGTGGGGTTATGTTACAGTAGGCCCATAGGGGGGTGTATGTGACAGTGGGCCCATAGAAGGGTGTATGCGACAGTGGGTGCATTGTAGGGTGTATGTGACAATGGGTGCATAGTTGCGTTATGTTACAGTGGGCCCATAGGACGGTGTATGTGACATTGGGTGCATAGTAGGGTGTATGTGACAATGGGTGCATAGTGGGGTTATGTTACAGTAGGCCCATAGGAGGGTGTATGTGACAGTGGGCCCATAGGAGGGTGTATGCGACTGTGGGTGCATTGTAGGGTGTATGTGACAGTGGGTGCATAGTAGGGTGTATGTGACAGTGGGCCCATAGGTTGGTGTATGTGACAGTGGGTGCATAGTAGGGTGTATGTGACAGTGGGCCCATTGGTGGGTGTATGTGATAGTGGGTGCATTGAAGGGTGTATCTGACAGTGGGCCCATAGGAGGGTGTATGAGACAGTGTCCACAGAGGTGGGAGTATGTGACAGTGGGTGCATAATAGGGTGTATGTGACAGTGGGCCCATAGGAGGGTGTATGTGACAGTGGGTGCATAGTAGGGTAGATGTGACAGTGGGTGCATATGAGGGTTTATGTTACAGTGGACCCATAGGACGGTGTATGTGACAGTGGGTGCATAGTAGGGTGTATGTGACAATGGGTGCATAGTGGGGTTATGTTACAGTAGGCCCATAGGAGGGTGTATGAGACAGTGGGCCCATAGGAGGGTGTATGTGACAGTGGGTGCATAGTAGGGTGTATGTGACAGTGGGTGCATAGGAGGGTGTATGTGACAGTGGGTGCATAGTAGGTTGTATGTGACAGTGGGCATGTAGGAGTGTGTATGTGACTGTGGGGAGATAGGAGGGTGTATCTGACAATGGGCGCATAGGAGAGTGTATGTGACAGTGTCCGCATAGGCAGGTGTATCTGACAGTGTCTGCATACGAGGGTGTATGTGACAGTGGGTGCATAGTAGGGTGTATCTGACAATGGGCCTATAGGAGGGTTTATGTGACAGTGGGTGCATAGTAGGGTGTATGTGACATTGGGTGCTTAGGAGGGTGTATGTGACTGTGGGCGCTTAGGAGGGTGTATGTGACATTGTGCACGTAGGAGGGTGTATGTGACAGTGGGCGTGTAGCACGGTGTATTTGACAGTTGGCCCATAGGAGGGTGTCTGTGATAGTGGGCCTAGGAGGGTGTATGTGACAGTGGGCACATAGGAGTGTGTATGTGACAGTGGGTGCATAGTATGGTGTATGTGACAGTGGGCGCATAGGAGGGTGTATGTAACACTGGGCCCATAGGTGGGTGTATGTGATAGTGGGTGCATAGGAGGGTGTATCTGACAGTGGGCCCATACGAGGGTGTATGTGACAGTGTCCGCAGAGGTGGGTGTATGTGACAGTGGGTGCATAGTAGGGTGTATGTGACAGTGGGTGCATAGTAGGGTAGATGTGACAGTGGGTGCATATGAGGGTTTATGTGACCGTGGGCCCATAGGACGGTGTATTTGACATTGGGTGCACAGTAGGGTGTATGTGACAATGGGTGCATAGTGGAGTTATGTTACAGTGGGCCCATTGGACGGTGTATGTGACAGTGGGTGCATAGTAGGGTGTATGTGACAATGGGTGCATAGTGGGGTTATGTTACAGTAGGCCCATAGGAGTGTGTATGTGACAGTGGGCCCATAGGAGGGTGTATGCGACAATATGTACATTGTAGGGTGTATGTGACAGTGGGTGCATAGTGGGGTTATGTTACAGTGGACCCATAGGACGGTGTATGTGACAGTGGGTGCATAGTAGGGTGTATGTGACAATGGGTGCATAGTGGGGTTATGTTACAGTACGCCCATAGGAGGGTGTATGTGACAGTGGGCCCATAGGAGGGTGTATGCGACTGTGGGTGCATTGTAGGGTGTATGTGACAGTGGGTGCATAGTAGGGTGTATGTGACAGTGGGCCCATAGGTGGGTGTATGTGATAGTGGGTGCATTGAAGGGTGTATCTGACAGTGGGCCCATAGGAGGGTGTATGAGACAGTGTCCACAGAGGTGGGAGTATGTGACAGTGGGTGCATAATAGGGTGTATGTGACAATGGGCCCATAGGAGGGTGTATGTGACAGTGGGTGCATAGTAGGGTATATGTGACAGTGGGTGCATATGAGGGTTTATGTGACCGTGGGCCCATAGGACGGTGTATGTGACAGTGGGTGCATAGTAGGGTGTATGTGACAATGGGTGCATAGTGGGGTTATGTTACAGTAGGCCCATAGGAGGGTGTATGTGACAGTGGGCCCATAGGAGGGTGTATGTGACAGTGGGTGCATAGTAGGGTGTATGTGACAGTGGGTGCATAGGAGGGTGTATGTGACAG
>JAHLWY010001671.1:0-16780 GCA_020002185.1 Paraescarpia echinospica
TGGTTATAACTGATTCCCCTGGTTTGTTGTGCTATGGGTGGGTGTAAAGATGATAACTGATGCCCTTTGTTTGTTGCGCTATGGGTGGATGTAACAGTGATAACTGATGCCCCTGGTTTGTTGCGCTAAGGCTGGGTGTAAAGGTGATAACTGATGCCCTTGGTTTGTTGTGCTATGAGTGGTTGTAACGGTGATAACTGATGCCCTTGGTTTGTTGTGCTATGGGTGGTTGTAACGGTGATAACTGATGCCCTTGGTTTATTGTGCTATGGGTGGGTGTAACGGTGATAACTGATGCCCTTGGTTTGTTGTGCTATGGGTGGGTGTAATGGTCATAACTGATGCCCCTGGTTTGTTGTGCTATGGGTGGGAGTAATGGTGATAACTGATGCCCTTGGTTTGTTGTGCTATGGGTGGGTGTAATGGTGATAACTGATGCCCTTGGTTTGTTATGGTATGGGTGGATGTAAGGCTAATAACTGATGCCCTTGGTTTGTTGTGCTATGGGTGGATGTAATGGTGATAACTGATGCCCTTGGTTTGTTGTGCTATGGGTGGGTGTAATGGTGATAACTGATGCCCCTGGTTTGTTGTGATATGGGAGGGTGTAATGGTGATAACTGATTCCCCTGGTTTGTTTTGCTATGGGTGGTTGTAAAAGTGATAACTGATGCCCCTGGTTTGTTATGCTATGCATGGATGTAATGGTGATAACTGATACCGCAGGTTTGTTACGCTATGGGTGGGTGTAATGGTGATAACTGATGCCCCTGGTTTGTTGCGCTAAGGGAAGATGTAACGGTGATAACTGATGCCCCTGGTTTGTTGCGCTAAGGGTGGGTGTAATGGTGATAACTGATGCACTTGGTTTGTTGCGCAATGGGTGGATGTAACGGTGATAACTGATGCCCTTGGTTTGTTGTTCTATGGGTGGGTGTAATGGTGAGAACTGATGCCCTTGGTTTGTTGTGCTATAGGTGGATGTAATGGTGATACCTGATGCCCTTGGATTGTTGTGCTATCGGTGGGTGTAATGGTGATAACTGATGCCCCTGGTTTCTTGTGCTATGGGTGGGTGTAATGGTGATAACTGATGCACTTGGTTTTTTGCGCAATGGGTGGATGTAACGGTGATAACTGATGCCCTTGGTTTGTTGTTCTATGGGTGGGTGTAATGGTGATAACTGATGCCCTTGGTTTGTTGCGCAATGGGTGGATGTAACTGATAACTGATGCCCTTGGTTTGTTGTTAATGGTGATAACTGATGCCCTTGGTTTGTTGTTCTATGGATGGATGTAATGGTGATAAAGGATGCCCTTTGTTTGTTGTTCTATGGGTGGATGTAACGGTGATAACTGATGCCCTTGGTTTGTTGTTAATGGTGATAACTGATGCCCTCGGTTTGTTGTGCTATGGGTGGGTGTAATGGTGATAACTGATGCCCTTGGTTTGTTGTTCTTTGGATGGATGTAATGGTGATAAAGGATGCCCATGGTTTGTTGTTCTATGGGTGGATGTAACGGTGATAACTGATGCCCTTGGTTTGTTGTTCTATGGGTGGTTGTAATGGTGATAACTGATGCCCCTGGTTTGTTGTGCTATGGGTGGGTGTAAAGGTGATAACTGATGCCCTTGGTTTGTTGCGATATGGGTGGATGTAACAGTGATAACTGATGCCCCTGGTTTGTTGCGCTATGGCTGGGTGTAACGGTGATAACTGATGCCCTTGGTTTGTTGTGCTATGGGTGGTTGTAAAGGTGATAACTGATGCCCTTGGTTTGTTGTGCTATGGGTGGCTGTAATGGTGATAACAGATGCACTTGGTTTGTTGCGCAATGGGTGGATGTAACGGTGATAACTGATGCCCTTGGTTTTTTGTTCTATGTGTGGGTGTAATGGTGATAACTGATGCCCTTGGTTTGCTGTGCTATGGGTGGTGGTAATGGTGATAACTGATGCCCTTGATTTGTTGCGCAATGGGTGGATGTAACAGTGATAACTGATGCCCTTGGTTTGTTGTTAATGGTGATAACTGATGCCCTTGGTTTGTTGTTCTATGGATGGATGTAATGGTGATAAAGGATGCCCTTGGTTTGTTGTTCTATGGGTGGATGTAACGGTGATAACTGATGCCCTTGGTTTGTTTTTAATGGTGATAACTGATGCCCTCGGTTTGTTGTGATATGGGTGGGTGTAATGGTGATAACTGATGCCCTTGGTTTGTTGTTCTTTGGATGGATGTAATGGTGATAAAGGATGCCCATGGTTTGTTGTTCTATGGGTGGATGTAACGGTGATAACTGATGCCCTTGGTTTGTTGTGCTATGGGTGGTTGTAGTGGTGATAACTGATGCACTTGGTTTGTTGTGCTATGGGAGGATGTAATGGTGATAACTGATGCCCTTTGTTTGTTGTGCTATGGGTGGCTGTAATGGTGATAACTGATGCCCTTTGTTTGTTGTGCTATGGGAGGATGTAATGGTGATAACTGATGCCCTTTGTTTGTTGTGCTATGGGTGGATGTAACGGTGATAACTGATGCCCCTGGTTTGTTGTGCTATGGGTGGGAGTAATGGTGATAACTGATGCCCTTGGTTTGTTGTGCTATGGGTGGGTGTAATGGTGATAACTGATGCCCTTGGTTTGTTATGTTATGGGTGGATGTAAGGCTGATAACTGATGCCCTTGGTTTGTTGTGCTATGGGTGGATGTAATGGTGATAACTGATGCCCTTGGTTTGTTGTGCTATGGGTGGGTGTTATGGTGATAACTGATGCCCCTGGTTTGTTGTGCTATGGGAGGGTGTAATGGTGATAACTGATTCCCCTGGTTTGTTGTGCTATGGGTGGTTGTAAAAGTGATAACTGATGCCCCTGGTTTGTTATGCTATGCATGGATGTAATGGTGATAACTGATGCCGCTGGTTTGTTGCGCAATGGGTGGGTGTAATGGTAATAACTGATGCCCCTAGTTTGTTGCGTTAAGGGAAGATGTAACGGTGATAACTGATGCCCCTGGTTTGTTGCGCTAAGGGTGGGTGTAATGGGGATAACTGATGCACTTGGTTTGTTGCGCAGTGGGTGGATGTAACGGTGATAACTGATGCCCTTGGTTTGTTGTGCTATGGGTGGGTGTAATGGTGATAACTGATGCCCTTGGTTTATTGTGCTACACGTAGGTGTAACGGTGATAACTGATGCCCTTGGTTTGTTGTGCTATGGGTGGCTGTAATGGTGATAGCTGATGTCCTTGGATTGTTGTGCTATGGGTGGATGTAATGGTGATAACTGATGCCCTTGGTTTTTTGTGCTATGGGTGGATGTAACGGTGATAACTGATGCCCCTGGTTTGTTGTGCTATGGGTGGTTGTAATGGTGATCACTGATGCCCTTGGTTTGTTGTTGTATGGGTAGATGTAACGGTGATAACTGATGCCCTTGGTTTGTTGTGCTATGGGTGGTTGTAATGGTGATAACTGATGCCCTTGGTTTGTTGTGCAATGGGAGGGTGTAATGGTTATAACTGATTCCCCTGGTTTGTTGTGCTATGGGTGGGTGTAAAGATGATAACTGATGCCCTTTGTTTGTTGCGCTATGGGTGGATGTAACAGTGATAACTGATGCCCCTGGCTTGTTACGCTAAGGGTGGGTGTAATGGTAATAACTGATGCACTTGGTTTGTTGCGCAATGGGTGGATGTAACGGTGATAACTGATGCCCTTGGTTTGTTGTTCTATGGGTGGGTGTAATGGTGATAATTGATGCCCTTGGTTTGTTGTGCTATGGGTGGTTGTAACGGTGATAACTGATGCCCTTGGTTTATTGTGCTATGGGTGGGTGTAACGGTGATAACTGATGCCCTTGGTTTGTTGTGCTATGGGTGGGTGTAATGGTGATAACTGATGCCCCTGGTTTTTTGTGCTATGGGTGGGAGTAATGGTGATAACTGATGCCCTTGGTTTGTTGTGCTATGGGTGGGTGTAATGGTGATAACTGATGCCCTTGGTTTGTTATGTTATGGGTGGATGTAAGGCTGATAACTGATGCCCTTGGTTTGTTGTGCTATGGGTGGATGTAATGGTGATAACTGATGCCCTTGGTTTGTTGTGCTATGGGTGGGTGTAATGGTGATAACTGATGCCCCTGGTTTGTTGTGCTATGGGAGGGTGTAATGGTGATAACTGATTCCCCTGGTTTGTTGTGCTATGGGTGGTTGTAAAAGTGATAACTGATGCCCCTGGTTTGTTATGCTATGCATGGATGTAATGGTGATAACTGATGCCGCTGGTTTGTTGCGCAATGGGTGGGTGTAATGGTGATAACTGATGCCCCTAGTTTGTTGCGCTAAGGGAAGATGTAACGGTGATAACTGATGCCCCTGGTTTGTTGCGCTAAGGGTGGGTGTAATGGTGATAACTGATACACTTGGTTTGTTTTTGCAATGGGTGGATGTAACGGTGATAACTGATGCCCTTGGTTTGTTGTTCTATGGGTGGGTGTAATGGTGATAACTGATGCCCTTGGTTTGTTGTGCTATAGGTGGATGTAATGGTGATAACTGATGCCCTTGGGTTGTTGTGCTATCGGTGGGTGTAATGGTGATAACTGATGCCCCTGGTTTCTTGTGCTATGGGTGGGTGTAATGGTGATAACTGATGCACTTGGTTTGTTGCGCAATGGGTGGATGTAACGGTGATAACTGATGCCCTTGGTTTGTTGTTCTATGTGTGGGTGTAATGGTGATAACTGATGCCCTTGGTTTGCTGTGCTATGGGTGGTGGTAATGGTGATAACTGATGCCCTTGATTTGTTGCGCAATGGGTGGATGTAACAGTGATAACTGATGCCATTGGTTTGTAGTTAATGGTGATAACTGATGCCCTTGGTTTGTTGTTCTATGGATGGATGTAATGGTGATAAAGGATGCCCTTTGTTTGTTGTTCTATGGGTGGATGTAACGGTGATAACTGATGCCCTTGGTTTGTTGTTAATGGTGATAACTGATGCCCTCGGTTTCTTGTGCTATGGGTGGGTGTAATGGTGATAACTGATGCCCTTGGTTTGTTGTTCTTTGGATGGATGTAATGGTGATAAAGGATGCCCATGGTTTGTTGTTCTATGGGTGGATATAACGGTGATAACTGATGCCCTTGGTTTGTTGTGCTATGGGTGGGTGTAATGGTGATAACTGATGCCCCTGGTTTGTTGTGCTATGGGTGGGTGTAATGGTGATAACTGATGCCCTTGTTTGTTGTGCTATGGGTGGGTGTAATGGTGATAACTGATGCCCTTGGTTTGTTGTGCTATGGGAGGATGTAATGGTGATAACTGATGCCCTTGGTTTGTTGTGCTATGGGTGGATGTAACGGTGATAACTGATGTCCCTGGTTTGTTGTGCTATGGGTGGTTGTAATGGTGATAACTGATGCCCTTGGTTTGTTGTGCTATGGGTGGATGTAACGGTGATAACTGATGTCCCTGGTTTGTTGTGCTATGGGTGGTTGTAATGGTGATAACTGATGCCCTTAGTTTGTTGTTGTATGGGTAGATGTAACGGTGATAACTGATGCCCTTGGTTTGTTGTGCTATGGGTGGTTGTAATGGTGATAACTGATGCCCTTGGTTTGTTGTGCAATGGGAGGGTGTAATGGTTATAACTGATGCCTCTGGTTTGTTGTGCTATGGGTGGGTGTAATGGTGATAACTGATGCCCTTGGTTTGTTATGTTATGGGTGGATGTAAGGCTGATAACTGATGCCCATGGTTTGGTGTGCTATGGGTGGATGTAATGGTGATAACTGATGCCCTTGGTTTGTTGTGCTATGGGTGGGTGTTATGGTGATAACTGATGCCCCTGGTTTGTTGTACTATGGGAGGGTGTAATGGTGATAACTGATGCCGCTGGTTTGTTGCGCAATGGGTGGGTGTAATGGTGATAACTGATGCCCCTAGTTTGTTGCGTTAAGGGAAGATGTAACGGTGATAACTGATGCCCCTGGTTTGTTGCGCTAAGGGTGGGTGTAATGGTGATAACTGATGCACTTGGTTTGTTGCGCAATGGGTGGATGTAACGGTGATAACTGATGCCCTTGGTTTGTTGTGCTATGGGTGGGTGTAATGGTGATAACTGATGCCCTTGGTTTATTGTGCTACACGTAGGTGTAACGGTGATAACTGATGCCCTTGGTTTGTTGTGCTATGGGTGGCTGTAATGGTGATAGCTGATGTCCTTGGATTGTTGTGCTATGGGTGGATGTAATGGTGATAACTGATGCCCTTGGTTTGTTGTGCTATGGGTGGATGTAACGGTGATAACTGATGCCCCTGGTTTGTTGTGCTATGGGTGGTTGTAATGGTGATCACGGATGCCCTTGGTTTGTTGTTGTATGGGTAGATGTAACGGTGATAACTGATGCCCTTGGTTTGTTGTGCTATGGGTGGTTGTAATGGTGATAACTGATGCCCTTGGTTTGTTGTGCAATGGGAGGGTGTAATGGTTATAACTGATTCCCCTGGTTTGTTGTGCTATGGGTGGGTGTAAAGATGATAACTGATACCCTTTGTTTGTTGCGCTATGGGTGGATGTAACAGTGATAACTGATGCCCCTGGTTTGTTGCGCTAAGGCTGGGTGTAAAGGTGATAACTGTTGCCCTTGGTTTGTTGTGCTATGAGTGGTTGTAACGGTGATAACTGATGCCCTTGGTTTGTTGTGCTGTGGGTGGTTGTAACGGTGATAACTGATGCCCTTGGTTTATTGTGCTATGGGTGGGTGTAACGGTGATAACTGATGCCCTTGGTTTGTTTTGCTATGGGTGGGTGTAATGGTGATAACTGATGCCCCTGGTTTGTTGTGCTATGGGTGGGAGTAATGGTGATAACTGATGCCCTTGGTTTGTTGTGCTATGGGTGGGTGTAATGGTGATAACTGATGCCCTTGGTTTGTTATGTTATGGGTGGATGTAAGGCTGATAACTGATGCCCTTGGTTTGTTGTGCTATGGGTGGATGTAATGGTGATAACTGATGCCCTTGGTTTGTTGTGCTATGGGTGGGTGTAATGGTGATAACTGATGCCCCTGGTTTGTTGTGCTATGGGAGGGTGTAATGGTGATAACTGATTCCCCTGGTTTGTTGTGCTATGGGTGGTTGTAAAAGTGATAACTGATGCCCCTGGTTTGTTATGCTATGCATGGATGTAATGGTGATAACTGATGCCGCTGGTTTGTTGCGCAATGGGTGGGTGTAATGGTGATAACTGATGCCCCTAGTTTGTTGCGCTAAGGGAAGATGTAACGGTGATAACTGATGCCCCTGGTTTGTTGCGCTAAGGGTGGGTGTAATGGTGATAACTGATACACTTGGTTTGTTTTTGCAATGGGTGGATGTAACGGTGATAACTGATGCCCTTGGTTTGTTGTTCTATGGGTGGGTGTAATGGTGATAACTGATGGCCTTGGTTTGTTGTGGTATAGGTGGATGTAATGGTGATAACTGATGCCCTTGGGTTGTTGTGCTATCGGTGGGTGTAATGGTGATAACTGATGCCCCTGGTTTCTTGTGCTATGGGTGGGTGTAATGGTGATAACTGATGCACTTGGTTTGTTGCGCAATGGGTGGATGTAACGGTGATAACTGATGCCCTTGGTTTGTTGTTCTATGTGTGGGTGTAATGGTGATAACTGATGCCCTTGGTTTGCTGTGCTATGGGTGGTGGTAATGGTGATAACTGATGCCCTTGATTTGTTGCGCAATGGGTGGATGTAACAGTGATAACTGATGCCCTTGGTTTGTTGTTAATGGTGATAACTGATGCCCTTGGTTTGTTGTTCTATGGATGGATGTAATGGTGATAAAGGATGCCCTTGGTTTGTTGTTCTATGGGTGGATGTAACGGTGATAACTGATGCCCTTGGTTTGTTGTTAATGGTGATAACTGATGCCCTCGGTTTGTTGTGCTATGGGTGGGTGTAATGGTGATAACTGATGCCCTTGGTTTGTTGTTCTTTGGATGGATGTAATGGTGATAAAGGATGCCCATGGTTTGTTGTTCTATGGGTGGATGTAACGGTGATAACTGATGCCCTTGGTTTGTTGTGCTATGGGTGGTTGTAGTGGTGATAACTGATGCACTTGGTTTGTTGTGCTATGGGAGGATGTAATGGTGATAACTGATGCCCTTTGTTTGTTGTGCTATGGGTGGCTGTAATGGTGATAACTGATGCCCTTGGTTTGTTGTGCTATGGGAGGATGTAATGGTGATAACTGATGCCCTTTGTTTGTTGTGCTATGGGTGGATGTAACGGTGATAACTGATGTCTCTGGTTTGTTGTGCTATGGGTGGATGTAACGGTGATAACTGATGTCCCTGGTTTGTTGTGTTATGGGTGGTTGTAATGGTGATAACTGATGCCCTTGGTTTGTTGTGCTATGGTTGGATGTAACGGGGATAACTGATGTCCCTGGTTTGTTGTGCTATGGGTGGTTGTAATGGTGATAACTGATGCCCTTGGTTTGTTGTTGTATGGGTAGATGTAACGGTGATAACTGATGCCCTTGGTTTGTTGTGCTATGGGTGGTTGTAATGGTGATAACTGATGCCCCTGGTTTGTTGTGCTATGGGTGGGTGTAAAGGTGATAACTGATGCCCTTGGTTTGTTGCGATATGGGTGGATGTAACAGTGATAACTGATGCCCTGGTTTGTTGCGCTAAGGCTGGGTGTAACGGTGATAACTGATGCCCTTGGTTTGTTGTGCTATGGGTGGTTGTAAAGGTGATAATTGATGCCCTTGGTTTGTTGTGCTATGGGTGGCTGTAATGGTGATAACTGATGCCCTTGGTTTGTTGTGCTATGGGAGGATGTAATGGTGATAACTGATGCCCTTGGTTTGTTGTGCTATGGGAGGATGTAACGGTGATAACTGATGTCCCTGGTTTGTTGTGCTATGGGTGGGTGTAAAGGTGATAACTGATGCCCTTGGTTTGTTGCGATATGGGTGGATGTAACAGTGATAACTGATGCCCCTGGTTTGTTGCGCTAAGGCTGGGTGTAAAGGTGATAACTGATGCCCTTGGTTTGTTGTGCTATGGGTGGTTGTAAAGGTGATAACTGATGCCCTTGGTTTGTTGTGCTATGGGTGGCTGTAATGGTGATAACTGATGCCCTTGGTTTGTTGTGCTATGGGAGGATGTAATGGTGATAACTGATGCCCTTGGTTTGTTGTGCTATGGGAGGATGTAACGGTGATAACTGATGTCCCTGGTTTGTTGTGCTATGGGTGGTTGTAATGGTGATAACTGATGCCCTTGGTTTGTTGTGCTATGGGTGGATGTAACGGTGATAACTGATGTCCCTGGTTTGTTGTGCTATGGGTGGTTGTAATGGTGATAACTGATGCCCTTAGTTTGTTGTTGTATGGGTAGATGTAACGGTGATAACTGATGCCCTTGGTTTGTTGTGCTATGGGTGGTTGTAATGGTGATAACTGATGCCCTTGGTTTGTTGTGCAATGGGAGGGTGTAATGGTTATAACTGATGCCCCTGGTTTGTTGTGCTATGGGTGGGTGTAAAGATGATAACTGATGCCCTTGGTTTGTTGCGCTATGGGTGGATGTAACAGTGATAACTGATGCCCCTGGTTTGTTGCGCTAAGGCTGGGTGTAACGGTGATAACTGATGCCCTTGGTTTGTTGTGCTATGGGTGGTTGTAACGGTGATAACTGATGCCCTTGGTTTGTTGTGCTATGGGTGGTTGTAACGGTTATAACTGATGCCCTTGGTTTATTGTGCTATGGGTGGGTGTAACGGTGATAACTGATGCCCTTGGTTTGTTGTGCTATGGCTGGGTGTAATGGTGATAACTGATGCCCCTGGTTTGTTGTGCTATGGGTGGGAGTAATGGTGATAACTGATGCCCTTGGTTTGTTGTGTTGTGGGTGGGTGTAATGGTGATAACTGATGCCCTTGGTTTGTTATGTTATGGGTGGATGTAAGGCTGATAACTGATGCCCTTGGTTTGTTGTGCTATGGGTGGATGTAATGATGATAACTGATGCCCTTGGTTTGTTGTGCTATGGGTGGGTGTAATGGTAATAACTGATCCCCTGGTTTGTTGTGCTATGGGAGGGTGTAATGGTGATAACTGATTCTCCTGGTTTGTTGTGCTATGGGTGGTTGTAAAAGTGATAACTGATGCCCCTGGTTTGCTATGCTATGCATGGATGTAATGGTGATAACTGATACCCTTGGGTTGTTGTGCTATCGGTGGGTGTAATGGTGATAACTGATGCCCCTGGTTTCTTGTGCTATGGGTGGGTGTAATGGTGATAACTGATGCACTTGGTTTGTTGCGCAATGGGTGGATGTAACGGTGATAACTGATGCCCTTGGTTTGTTGTTCTATGTGTGGGTGTAATGGTGATAACTGATGCCCTTGGTTTGCTGTGCTATGGGTGGTGGTAATGGTGATAACTGATGCCCTTGATTTGTTGCGCAATGGGTGGATGTAACAGTGATAACTGATGCCCTTGGTTTGTTGTTAATGGTGATAACTGATGCCCTTGGTTTGTTGTTCTATGGATGGATGTAATGGTGATAAAGGATGCCCTTGGTTTGTTGTTCTATGGGTGGATGTAACGGTGATAACTGATGCCCTTGGTTTGTTGTTAATGGTGATAACTGATGCCCTCGGTTTGTTGTGATATGGGTGGGTGTAATGGTGATAACTGATGCCCTTGGTTTGTTGTTCTTTGGATGGATGTAATGGTGATAAAGGATGCCCATGGTTTGTTGTTCTATGGGTGGATGTAACGGTGATAACTGATGCCCTTGGTTTGTTGTGCTATGGGTGGTTGTAGTGGTGATAACTGATGCACTTGGTTTGTTGTGCTATGGGAGGATGTAATGGTGATAACTGATGCCCTTTGTTTGTTGTGCTATGGGTGGCTGTAATGGTGATAACTGATGCCCTTTGTTTGTTGTGCTATGGGAGGATGTAATGGTGATAACTGATGCCCTTTGTTTGTTGTGCTATGGGTGGATGTAACGGTGATAACTGATGCCCCTGGTTTGTTGTGCTATGGGTGGGAGTAATGGTGATAACTGATGCCCTTGGTTTGTTGTGCTATGGGTGGGTGTAATGGTGATAACTGATGCCCTTGGTTTGTTATGTTATGGGTGGATGTAAGGCTGATAACTGATGCCCTTGGTTTATTGTGCTATGGGTGGATGTAATGGTGATAACTGATGCCCTTGGTTTGTTGTGCTATGGGTGGGTGTTATGGTGATAACTGATGCCCCTGGTTTGTTGTGCTATGGGAGGGTGTAATGGTGATAACTGATTCCCCTGGTTTGTTGTGCTATGGGTGGTTGTAAAATTGATAACTGATGCCCCTGGTTTGTTATGCTATGCATGGATGTAATGGTGATAACTGATGCCGCTGGTTTGTTGCGCAATGGGTGGGTGTAATGGTGATAACTGATGCCCCTAGTTTGTTGCGTTAAGGGAAGATGTAACGGTGATAACTGATGCCCCTGGTTTGTTGCGCTAAGGGTGGGTGTAATGGGGATAACTGATGCACTTGGTTTGTTGCGCAGTGGGTGGATGTAACGGTGATAACTGATGCCCTTGGTTTGTTGTGCTATGGGTGGGTGTAATGGTGATAACTGATGCCCTTGGTTTATTGTGCTACACGTAGGTGTAACGGTGATAACTGATGCCCTTGGTTTGTTGTGCTATGGGTGGCTGTAATGGTGATAGCTGATGTCCTTGGATTGTTGTGCTATGGGTGGATGTAATGGTGATAACTGATGCCCTTGGTTTGTTGTGCTATGGGTGGATGTAACGGTGATAACTGATGCCCCTGGTTTGTTGTGCTATGGGTGGTTGTAATGGTGATCACTGATGCCCTTGGTTTGTTGTTGTATGGGTAGATGTAACGGTGATAACTGATGCCCTTGGTTTGTTGTGCTATGGGTGGTTGTAATGGTGATAACTGATGCCCTTGGTTTGTTGTGCAATGGGAGGGTGTAATGGTTATAACTGATTCCCCTGGTTTGTTGTGCTATGGGTGGGTGTAAAGATGATAACTGATGCCCTTTGTTTGTTGCGCTATGGGTGGATGTAACAGTGATAACTGATGCCCCTGGTTTGTTGCGCTAAGGCTGGGTGTAAAGGTGATAACTGATGCCCTTGGTTTGTTGTGCTATGAGTGTGGTTGTAAACGGTGATAACTGATGCCCTTGGTTTGTTGTGCTATGGGTGGGTGTAACGGTGATAACTGATGCCCTTGGTTTGTTGTGCTATGGGTGGGTGTAACTATAACTGATGCCCCTGGTTTGTTGTGCTATGGGTGGGTGTAATGGTGATAACTGATGCCCTTGGTTTGTTGTGCTATGGGTGGGTGTAATGGTGATAACTGATGCCCTTGGTTTGTTGTGCTATGGGTGGGTGTAATGGTGATAACTGATGCCCTTGGTTTGTTGTGCTATGGGTGGATGTAATGGTGATAACTGATGCCCTTGGTTTGTTGTGCTATGGGTGGGTGTAATGGTGATAACTGATGCCCCTGGTTTGTTGTGATATGGGAGGGTGTAATGGTGATAACTGATTCCCCTGGTTTGTTGTGCTATGGGTGGTTGTAAAAGTGATAACTGATGCCCCTGGTTTGTTATGCTATGCATGGATGTAATGGTGATAACTGATGCCGCTGGTTTGTTGCGCAATGGGTGGGTGTAATGGTGATAACTGATGCCCCTAGTTTGTTGCGCTAAGGGAAGATGTAACGGTGATAACTGATGCCCCTGGTTTGTTGCGCTAAGGGTGGGTGTAATGGTGATAACTGATACACTTGGTTTGTTTTTGCAATGGGTGGATGTAACGGTGATAACTGATGCCCTTGGTTTGTTGTTCTATGGGTGGGTGTAATGGTGAAAACTGATGCCCTTGGTTTGTTGTGCTATAGGTGGATGTAATGGTGATAACTGATGCCCTTGGGTTGTTGTGCTATCGGTGGGTGTAATGGTGATAACTGATGCCCCTGGTTTCTTGTGCTATGGGTGGGTGTAATGGTGATAACTGATGCACGTGGTTTGTTGCGCAATGGGTGGATGTAACGGTGATAACTGATGCCCCTTGGTTTGTTGTGCTATGGGTGGTGAGTAATGGTGATAGCTGATGCCCTTGGTTTGTTGTGCTATGGGTGGGTGTAATGGTGATAACTGATGCCCTTGGTTTGTTATGTTATGGGTGGATGTAAGGCTGATAACTGATGCCCTTGGTTTATTGTGCTATGGGTGGATGTAATGGTGATAACTGATGCCCTTGGTTTGTTGTGCTATGGGTGGGTGTTATGGTGATAACTGATGCCCCTGGTTTGTTGTGCTATGGGAGGGTGTAATGGTGATAACTGATTCCCCTGGTTTGTTGTGCTATGGGTGGTTGTAAAATTGATAACTGATGCCCCTGGTTTGTTATGCTATGCATGGATGTAATGGTGATAACTGATGCCGCTGGTTTGTTGCGCAATGGGTGGGTGTAATGGTGATAACTGATGCCCCTAGTTTGTTGCGTTAGGGGAAGATGTAACGGTGATAACTGATGCCCCTGGTTTGTTGCGCTAAGGGTGGGTGTAATGGGGATAACTGATGCACTTGGTTTGTTGCGCAGTGGGTGGATGTAACGGTGATAACTGATGCCCTTGGTTTGTTGTGCTATGGGTGGGTGTAATGGTGATAACTGATGCCCTTGGTTTATTGTGCTACACGTAGGTGTAACGGTGATAACTGATGCCCTTGGTTTGTTGTGCTATGGGTGGCTGTAATGGTGATAGCTGATGTCCTTGGATTGTTGTGCTATGGGTGGATGTAATGGTGATAACTGATGCCCTTGGTTTGTTGTGCTATGGGTGGATGTAACGGTGATAACTGATGCCCCTGGTTTGTTGTGCTATGGGTGGTTGTAATGGCGATCACTGATGCCCTTGGTTTGTTGTTGTATGGGTAGATGTAACGGTGATAACTGATGCCCTTGGTTTGTTGTGCTATGGGTGGTTGTAATGGTGATAACTGATGCCCTTGGTTTGTTGTGCAATGGGAGGGTGTAATGGTTATAACTGATTCCCCTGGTTTGTTGTGCTATGGGTGGGTGTAAAGATGATAACTGATGCCCTTTGTTTGTTGCGCTATGGGTGGATGTAACAGTGATAACTGATGCCCCTGGTTTGTTGCGCTAAGGCTGGGTGTAAAGGTGATAACTGATGCCCTTGGTTTGTTGTGCTATGAGTGGTTGTAACGGTGATAATTGATGCCCTTGGTTTGTTGTGCTATGGGTGGTTGTAACGGTTATAACTGATGCCCTTGGTTTATTGTGCTATGGGTGGGTGTAACGGTGATAACTGATGCCCTTGGTTTGTTGTGCTATGGGTGGGTGTAATGGTAATAACTGATGCCCCTGGTTTGTTGTGCTATGGGTGGGAGTAATGGTGATAATTGATGCCCTTGGTTTGTTGTGCTATGGGTGGGTGTAATGGTGATAACTGATGCCCTTGGTTTGTTGTGCTATGGGTGGATGTAAGGCTGATAACTGATGCCCTTGGTTTGTTGTGCTATGGGTGGATGTAATGGTGATAACTGATGCCCTTGGTTTGTTGTGCTATGGGTGGGTGTAATGGTGATAACTGATGCCCCTGGTTTGTTGTGCTATGGGAGGGTGTAATGGTGATAACTGATTCCCCTGGTTTGTTGTGCTGTGGGTGGTTGTAAAAGTGATAACTGATGCCCCTGGTTTGTTATGCTATGCATGGATGTAATGGTGATAACTGATGCCGCTGGTTTGTTGCGCAATGGGTGGGTGTAATGGTGATAACTGATGCCCCTAGTTTGTTGCGCTAAGGGAAGATGTAACGGTGATAACTTATGCCCCTGGTTTGTTGCGCTAAGGGTGGGTGTAATGGTGATAACTGATACACTTGGTTTGTTGCGCAATGGGTGGATGTAACGGTGATAACTGATGCCCTTGGTTTGTTGTTCTATGGGTGGGTGTAACGGTGATAACTGATGCCCTTGGTTTGTTGTGCTATAGGTGGATGTAATGGTGATAACTGATGCCCTTGGGTTGTTGTGCTATCGGTGGGTGTAATGGTGATAACTGAAGCCCCTGGTTTCTTGTGCTATGGGTGGGTGTAATGGTGATAACTGATGCACTTGGTTTGTTGCGCAATGGGTGGATGTAACGGCGATAACTGATGCCCTTGGTTTGTTGTTCTATGGGTGGGTGTAATGGTGATAACTGATGCCCTTGGTTTGCTGTGCTATGGGTTGTGGTAATGGTGATAACTGATGCCCTTGATTTGTTGCGCAATGGGTGGATGTAACAGTGATAACTGATGCCCTTGGTTTGTTGTTAATGGTGATAACTAATGCCCTTGGTTTGTTGTTCTATGGATGGATGTAATGGTGATAAAGGATGCCCTTGGTTTGTTGTTCTATGGGTGGATGTAACGGTGATAACTGATGCCCTTGGTTTGTTGTTAATGGTGATAACTGATGCCCTCGGTTTGTTGTGCTATGGGTGGGTGTAATGGTAATAACTGATGCCCTTGGTTTGTTGTTCTTTGGATGGATGTAATGGTGATAAAGGATGCCCTTGGTTTGTTGTTCCATGGGTGGATGTAACGGTGATAACTGATGCCCTTGGTTTGTTGTGCTATGGGTGGTTGTAGTGGTGATAACTGATGCACTTGGTTTGTTGTGCTATGGGAGGATGTAATGGTGATAACTGATGCCCTTTGTTTGTTGTGCTATGGGTGGCTGTAATGGTGATAACTGATGCCCTTTGTTTGTTGTGCTATGGGAGGGTGTAATGGTGATAACTGATGCCCTTTGTTTGTTGTGCTATGGGTGGATGTAACGGTGATAACTGATGTCTCTGGTTTGTTGTGCTATGGGTGGATGTAACGGTGATAACTGATGTCCCTGGTTTGTTGTGTTATGGGTGGTTGTAATGGTGATAACTGATGCCCTTGGTTTGTTGTGCTATGGTTGGATGTAACGGGGATAACTGATGTCCCTGGTTTGTTGTGCTATGGGTGGTTGTAATGGTGATAACTGATGCCCTTGGTTTGTTGTTGTATGGGTAGATGTAACGGTGATAACTGATGCCCTTGGTTTGTTGTGCTATGGGTGGTTGTAATGGTGATAACTGATGCCCCTGGTTTGTTGTGCTATGGGTGGGTGTAAAGGTGATAACTGATGCCCTTGGTTTGTTGCGATATGGGTGGATGTAACAGTGATAACTGATGCCCCTGGTTTGTTGCGCTAAGGCTGGGTGTAACGGTGATAACTGATGCCCTTGGTTTGTTGTGCTATGGGTGGTTGTAAAGGTGATAATTGATGCCCTTGGTTTGTTGTGCTATGGGTGGCTGTAATGGTGATAACTGATGCCCTTGGTTTGTTGTGCTATGGGAGGATGTAATGGTGATAACTGATGCCCTTGGTTTGTTGTGCTATGGGAGGATGTAACGGTGATAACTGATGTCCCTGGTTTGTTGTGCTATGGGTGGGTGTAAAGGTGATAACTGATGCCCTTGGTTTGTTGTGCTATGGGTGGCTGTAATGGTGATAACTGATGCCCTTGGTTTGTTGTGCTATGGGAGGATGTAATGGTGATAACTGATGCCCTTGGTTTGTTGTGCTATGGGAGGATGTAACGGTGATAACTGATGTCCCTGGTTTGTTGTGCTATGGGTGGGTGTAAAGGTGATAACTGATGCCCTTGGTTTGTT
>JAHLWY010001672.1:0-12500 GCA_020002185.1 Paraescarpia echinospica
CCCCCGAGGCTCGCTATACCCCCACCTCCAGACTCTAAAAACCCATTTCCACCCCCTTGAGACTTGCCAACAAACTTGAACCTTGAGGCGCTAAATATTGGCGGCTAATCCTACCTCCAGCCCCCACGTTTCGATGCCTATGAGTTGTACATGTTTCGTGAAACGATATGACTGCGCGCTGGCCTGGATTTGGAACATTGAATTCGCCTTTCCTTTTATGTTATTTGTTCCAATATTATGTATTTGTACCTAAACAAATTATCGGGTGTGCGAGTACATCGCGTGTGCTGCGTGCATGTTCGTTGTGTAGGCCTGTAGACGCCTATGTGTGTGTCGCGAGGGCATGTGGTGTGCGTGCCTTTGTGTTTACGTTAACTTACTTCATGCACCATTGTGTGTAAGCGGCTCTTTTTGTAAATGTCACTGGAAAGCAATCGGAAGAAGCATGCGATAACCTCCCCAATCGATATGAATGTAGAGTAGACACGATTTCTTTTAAGCGACAGATAATGTGTGACAAGTCAGCCAAACAGACATACAACCAAACGCTATACAGCAAAATAGGACAACAACTAACACAACCTACGCAATGCATTGCGTAAAGATCGCTATCATCCATCGCCATCAACCTGTAAAGTACATCTTCCACCGCTGCACAAGTTGTCGATTTTGATAAGGTGAGAGCAATACACCAATATAGTCCGTGGGGATCGTTTCGCAGACATTATTACGAGTTCATAAGCCCGGTTTTGCTCTTTAAAACCAAATTCGCTCTATAACAGTCATCTTGTATGTTGAAAATTGTCGACATCAGGGTGCGCCACCGGGACATATTTCCTTGTGTGTCGCGGAAATAGTGTCCTCTGTGATAGGTTTACATCACATCTATGATGATTTACATTTTGAAAAATCTCCTTAAAGTTAAGAACCGATTCTGTTTTATGATGGATATGCTTGGGAGTGTATTATCTTAGTGAAACAATCCCCTGAACCACACCCCTGTACAAGGAAACCAGGGGGCAAACAAGACCACCGTAGGTGTGTTTAGATAAGAGCCGATGTTTGAATTAAGTGCAGCAGTGCGCCTATTTTGGTTGTTGCCAGCGTCTGCGGAGCGAACATTGGCTACATAAGAAAGCTCTTAATGCGTCCCGACCGCGACATACACTGGGACATGTGTAACGACAGGCGGCCTGCTGATGTGCTGCCAATGGAGCGTATTAGGCAGGCACTTAACCAGGATTGTGACATTTTCCAATTTATCCGGTCTCGTTTTTCATGCACCCGTTATGCTCACGAAAACTCCCGTTACACGTGCATTCATCATTGGCATCGAAACGTAGTGAATCTTCAGAGGGTCGAGGCCGAGAAAACCTCCAACTGCACTCCTTCCGAGGCTCGCAATTTACTCAAACTACAAACTACTCCTGCACTCGCTTTCACGCTTAGCATAATGCGCATTTTATGATAAAGCAAACACTGTTTTCACCTTGTTTTGATCGCAATAAATCCACGTTACGGTCGAATACAAGATCACGGTATCTGAAAAATAAAAATCCTGTTGTCCAAAGATAAGACCCAAAGATTCGTAATTTGAAAAAGAAAAACAAGTGGCGATTTAAAAAAAAATCCATTCCAATAACGGGATAACAGGTCTCTGGCTAAGGGCCTGGTGGCATTCACGGTGTTAGTCGGTCTCTGGTCTAGTTCTGCGCTACGGCTGAAGATCAACGAAGCGGAGACGGGATGACAGACGGTGCTATTCCGACACCACGCAGAACGATCTCTCCTCGCTGAGAGTCTCCAGTGAATTCTCTGGGAACGATCTGTGTACTAATATGCTAACGGTGGATCATTGTATTTGTATCTCCCCCGTGGCACAGAGGACCACTCGCCTCTTCCTATATTCGTTCGCGTCCTAGGATCGTTGGGCTCTGATTGATAAATTGCCCATGTATTTAAGAAAACACAACTATAGTTTTCAGCATGTAAATTATTATATTTTTTCATTCTCAAGGGGGCGCCACGGTAGTTTGTTGCCCCACTAGTCGGTGTATGCTAGTATTGATTAATGTGTTGACATACGTATGTGTGCATAGTTGAAAAATTCTAGTAAAAAAGAGAAAATAGGATTAAAAACATTGAACAAAATATGTGTGTGCGTGCGTGCGTGCGTGCGTGCGTGCGTTCGTGTCTGCCTGCACGCTTTAATACATGCATTCGTGCGTGCAGATTTTCTCTAGGCCAATCTGTAGAATTGTATTTAAGAGAAGTCAGACTAAATCCAGGTGTCACAAAACTGACAAGATCTAAGTGTCGCGAGACAGACATAAAAGCGGTCGGACTCAAGGTCACTTTCGGGACATATGGCGGATATAGAGCATTAGTAGATTAGACGACGAACAGACTGCGGCCACAGAAACAAGTAGGCCACCCAGGTCATCGTAGATTACAATATCAAAGAGAAAAGTAATGTTCGTCTGGTGGCAGATTCATGAAACCGGCAATACGCGTGGGTGACAACCAGTGTACGGCAGACAGTTTATAAGTACTTCTGCTGTTTAACGAGACGATGTCAGGTTAACGGCGGCACAGCTAATGACTGGATAGGCTGGATGACCGGTGATAAGAGTAGCATTGAACAACATTAAATGCTAATGAATGACTGTTCCGCTTGTGGCAGCATTTAACACGTACGTTCGGATCGACGGATCGAAAGCGAGCCTGCGTACCGGGCATATTTAAATATTTTTTCAAGCTTCCTATTCATGTTTGTGTATGGTGACGAAAATACACATCACACGGCGAATGCAGTCGGTCTCGTTTTTAATTCATACAATTGAATATATGCCGTTAAGTGGAGATACCTGTAGGAAATGTTGGCTGTACACTATTACGTCATTTGCCGGGAAGCCCTTCCGGCGCAGAACATTGTGGGCTTAATTATGATAGCCAAAACCGTATTGTGCCGCCATTATCCCTTGTTAAAGGTCTTGTGTTTAGGGTGTATCAGACGAACTGGCTATATCGTAAACTGGCTTTATAACAAGACTGGACTTTGACTCAGACTTTAGGGAACACAACGCGTGTGTGTGAATCCGTCATCAAAGTTCGTTTGAAAAACTTATCCTCATTTCTCCATTGTTATTTCACACCGTCACTGACAGAACTTCGGCAAGACTAAAATTGTGTATTCTGTGAATGTATGATTAGTTACTGCCAGTGTTCGTAATTAAGTTTTGTTATATAATAATAACAAGAATAAACTAAGCATATAGATCCACAATATAAGCAATAGTATTTTTTTTAAACATCGGACAGGCCTATTTGTAGAAAATTTACGTCGGTAGCAAGATACGAGCGCGTAGACACTGCTGATAACAGCACGCAATAAAGTAATATGGAAACTCATCATCTAACGTGCTACCTGGCTTACTGATGCGGAATACAGGTGACGCATGGGTCATTAAATGGTCACCAAAAAGAAACAACTATAAGTTTAATTTGTTTATCAATGTCCGCAAATTGATACGAGCGTCAGCCATTTTGTAAGCTCGACCGAGTTGCTATATGTCACGTGACGGTTCCGTAAATGGCCATTCCGCATAAATCCTTCGACTCGATTAAGCAATAAGTTCAGATGTGCTGGCGATAGGAAACGGTGAGCAGTCTGTGATACGGTGACCACGGGTCAGTTTCCGGCAGCAATGCTATCCTATCCAGCAAAATCCCTTACGTTATGGTCAGTCGCTCATCCGGAATCAATTGCTCAGATCATCGTAGTCTGTCGTAGATGCATTAATAATAATAATAATGTATGTAATAATAATAATAATAATAATAATATGTAATATGAAATTAATAATGTAATGAGTGTAATGTGTAATGGCAATGTTTAGTAATAATGTAGTAATATGTGTAATAATAATGTATGTGTAAGAGTGTGTGTGGTGTGTGTGTGAGTGTGTGTGTGTGAAGTGTGGTGTGTGTGTGTGTATGTGTGTGTGTGAGTGTGTGTGTGTGTGTGTGTGCGTGTGTGTGTGTGTGTGTGTGTGTGTTTGCGCGTGTGTGCCTATGTGCCTGAGTGCGTGTGTGCGTGTGTGTATTTGAGCAAGCGTGTGTGTGCGGGTGCGTGTGCGTGCGCGTGCGTGTACAAGTGCGTGTGTGTTTGAGCGAGCGTGCGTGTGTGCGTGCGGGTGCGTGTGTGTGCGTGTGCGTGTGTGTATTTGAGCGTGTGTGTGTGCAATTTAGAGGAAATGGTAGCTAAAATAGCTGTAAATCGCAATGAATCCAGTGATGTATTAGTACATTACCACTAATCCATCTATACGATGCTATTATTCCAACCATGCATATATAACATTACAACTAGCACAATAGTACATTGATATTAATCCCGTGGTAGGCCTACATTGCTAGTAGCACAACGGCATAACGATTAATACACTATGACATCGTGACTAGGGAAGTGGTACATTGCGACTAATCCAATTATGTATCGCGACTAATCCAGTGATACATTGCTACTAATCCAACAGTACACAGCGAATAATCCGTCAGTACATTCCGACTAATTCGGCTGTGTCGTGTGATTAATCTAGCAATATCTGCACATACAAAATGCACATCTCCGGAAACACAACTATAGTATTTTGAAGCTACGGCTTGTTATACGTCGCGTACGAGGTCGTTTTCACAACGGAAAGGTCAACACTGCCACGTGCATACGTGGACATGAAAAAAGAATATTGCATATTAATCTTGCAGTAGGCAGCGCTAAAATCGCCCGGCCAAATCCCGGCAGACGGCGCTTTTTCGGCAGTCTCACGGCATAATAACCATTATCGACAAATTAGCAGCGAATAAGCTGAGCTATAAACCGAAGCAAATGTGAACATGACCACGCAATAATCAACTCTATGACGTCAATTGCACAGTTATATTCAGCAGGATTGTCAGAAACGGGTCGTTTATTTGATCTGCGGTATAACTAAGAAATAAACGAAAATAAGAGTCTAGGGAAAACTGGGCGTGGCGTCAAAGAGTTGAACACGAGAAGAGAGAGGATTTGAAGACATCAACATAAACGGAAGAAGAATGATAAGTAGTAGCCTGCGTCCACCCATTGAGCAACAGCGAAGTTCGTATACTCGTGCATGTGAATTGATCGGATTTCGTTGACAAATCTGAGTAAACCTATTTGAATAAGCGCCCGTTATATTCACAATACTGCTGTAAAAAGCATGGTACAAAATCTACAAAAGCCATAATTTCATATACTTAACCGTGTCAAAATCGTGCAGGCAAGACTAACTTTTTTCAATACAGTCGAATCCAGCTTTATGGCCACCTCGGCAATCCAATCATCTCGCAATTACGATAACCCTAGTACAGTCCCACATAATTTGAATATAGAGTAAGACTACAAGAACTTAGTCCCGGTAATACGGTCCCCTCTCTGTTCAGGTCACTTTTGCCCAGGCCAGATGGACACTTTGTTAAAATTAAGTCGCAAGTGCGCAAGTGCGTCTGTGAATTGAGAGCGGATATACTTTAAAAAACTGTAACACCGGCCATGACGAATTCGTTGTTTCTCGTATTCGGTTCACTCGAGCGAGCGGACTTCTCGATGCGCGTCAAGGGAGCAATACACGACAGTAGTTATGTAGGTGGTCCAGCGCGGGCAGTTGGATTCGGATTGGAGCAAGAGCAAGAAAGTATTTCCGGTTCCCATGTTAAAAGATAGGGAAATACCCGGATGTTGCCAGATTTTGCATTTGCAAAACTCCGCTCCAATACGATTTGGACCCATTTCGCATAGGTCTAAAAGGGGTAAGTTGGACTTTGAAAATAAGGCAAAACGTCAATTCGATTTATCGTAAAGGTATACGACGACTTTTTGAGATCGAGGTTCCAATTTACCCCTAGATTTTTAGTCCTTCAAACCCCATGTTAAAACATAGCGAAATTTACCTAAATTTTTTATTTTTTGAGGGTTCGATTTGCCCCAAATGTCTTCAAAAAAACTGTCCTACCAATTTTCCCCATGTTAAACGATAGGGAATTTCCCCCATGTTAAAATATAGTTGCTGAATTTTTTCTCATGTTAGAAGATAGGCCATTTTCTCCATGTTAAAGCATAGGAAGTTTCCCCATGTTTAAGGATAGGAGCTATTATCGTAAAGGTATACGACGATATTTTGACTTGGAGGTCCCAGTTTACCCCTATTTGTTTTACCCCTACATAGCCCATGTTAAAGCATAGGGCCTACACCTCATTTTAAAGCATAGGCCGACCAACAACACATAACCAGTGCTAAACATTGACCTACAAATCTGTAAAACACCGACATACATCATAGGTCAGACATATAGACTAGTGTTATTAGGTAGTGGTTAAATTCGAGTCTTTTATAAAACCCGCACTCGAGACGTGTCTGGCGATCGTGAGCGTGCGCATCCTGTATGACGTCATTAAACTGCTATGCGCAGTAATTTTGTACGCGAGGTGAGTTGGTTAAACAGGAAGTAATTTCGTTAGCCATCGTTTTGAACTTGCGCACTCGAATGTAATCCCATCATGTGACGTCATGGTATGCGCAGTAATTTTGTACGCGAGGTGAGTTGGACAAAAATTTAGTGCTTTGGTTAGCCATTGTTTTGAGCTTTCGCACTTGAATGTAATCCCATTATGTGACATCATCAACAGTGACGTCATGGTACGCGCAGTGATTTTGTGCGTCAGGTGAGTTGGTTATACAGGTAGTGATTTGGTTAGACCTTGTTTTGAACTTGCGCGTATGTAATGTAAACCCATCATGTGACGTCATGACGCAGTGACGTCATTAAACTATTAACCGCTACGCGCAGTAATTTTGTGCGCGAGGTGAGTTGGTTATACAGGTAGTGCTTTGGTTAGCCATTGTTTTGAGCTTTCGCGCTTGAATATAACCCCATCATGTTACGTTATGGTCAGTGACGTCGTTTTATAGCGAGGGGAAAATTCCCCTGTAAAATTTAATTCTAGAAGTTTCTTTGGTAATTTTTTCAACACACTACAAAACTGCCGCTACTAATCGGTATAAACTGGTATCAATTCGTAATGAATGCTCTGTGTGTTGGAAGAACAGCAGGGTATCGACATATAACATTTATACTTACCAGCCGTATCTCACTTGAGCATCCGCTTGAAAACTGATTGCAAACTGGTTCCAAACTGTTTTCAAGTGATACTCCCTGTCCATGACCCATCTGTATATCATCTGTGCCTAGAGACCAACAATACTGTTTCAGCATTTTATCATGCTAGTGTTCTTAACCTATACGTGTGTACGTATGTACGTATGTATATAATTTCGTTATTAAATAAATAAACACGCGCGATGCCTTGACACCAAAGTTTTCAAAATTCTTTTTCGAAACAGGAGCGTAACAAAGTGAAACGTTATGATAGATCAGTACAGGTGTATTAGCTATCATTTGTAAGAACTATATCGAACACCGGCTATAAACAAACCGGTATAAACCAGTATAAACCAGTATAAACCAGTATAAACCATGTATAAACTGATAACGAATGGTCTGTGTATTGGAAAAACATCCGGGTATTTGTATCGTGTTAAGTCATATGGAATTATAAGACAGGAACTTATCTTATAAAGCACTCAAGCTACCACCTATGTGTGAAATATTTTGGTCAAACCCTTTGTTATGTAACAGTATTTGTCATACGAGATTTGTACTTACCAAGTTTATCGCAATTGATAGCCTGCTTGCAAACAGTTTTGAAGTGGTATTCCCTGTTCAAGTCTCAACTGTGTTTCACCTGTACCTAGAGATCAACAGTATTGTTTCAACCTTTTATTATGCTATCATTCTTAACCTACACGTGTGTACGTATGTACGTATGTACGTATGTAAGCATGTACGTATGTACACAATTTTCTTCGTTGTTATTATTTCATTTGACGCGCTATGCGTGATGCGCTATGACGACTCGGTGGCCTTGACATCAAACTTATCGAATAAAGAATTGGTTGCAAATCTCTTTTTCGAATCAGGTGCGTAACAAAGTGAAGCGTTCTAATAGAACAGTACAGGAACATAATAACCTTCCAGATAAGATGTACCAGTATTTATATAGTTTACCTTTTTTAATCTTTATTCCATACTGTAGTGTTTAAAGACGTGCTTCTTCAGTAAAACCTTTCAAACTTGCTTCTGTCGTAAAACGCCATTGGTAACCGAAAATGGATCCCTAGATGCAGACATAGACAGGAACATAGAGAAAAACATAGAGACATAGAACTTTTTAGTGTTGGTAGAAATGTTTCTTAACTGCTGCACGGCATTCGCACATACCGATATTATTCAACGGTTTCAGTTTCGAGTACGTAAGTTGTTAATCGATGTTCACTGGAGTGTTTGCACAAGCAGTCCCCGAGAAAACAGTAAATATGTAGACATTTCACTTGACTAAGGGTTTCTATCGTATTCAAATTTCTTAACACACAACACACACAACACACACAACAAACAAACACAACATACTCACAACACACACACAACACACACACAAAATACACACAACACACACAATACACACAACACATACACACAACACACACACGCACAACAAACAAACACACACACACGCACAACACACAGAATACACACAACACACACAACACACACACAACACACACACATCACACACAACACACACACACGCACAATACACTCAAACAAACACGCACAACACACACAACACATATACACACAACACATATACACACAACACACACACACACACAATACACACAACACACATACACTCAACATACACACACAACACACACAACACACACAACACACACACACACAATACACACAACACACACACAATACACACAACACACACACAATACTCACAACACACACAATACACACAACATACATACACTCAACACACACACAACACACACAACACACACAGCACACACACAATACACACAACACACACACAATACACACAACACACACACACACACACACAATACACACAACACACACACAATACACACACAATACACACACACGCACAACAAACACACACACACAACACACACAACACACACACCACAACACACACAACAGACACAACACACACACACAACACACAAAACACACACACTATAGACGGGTTATTGCATGACGTCCCTCCTCTTTAAGGCAAATAGACGGGTTATCGCGTCAAATCCCTCCTCTTTCAGGCAAATAGACGGGTTATCGCATAAAATCACTCCTCTTTCAGGCAAATAGACGGGTTGTCGCGTCAAAGCCCTCCTCTTTCAGGCAAATAAACGGGTTATCGCGTCAAATCCTTCCTCTTTCAGGTAAATAGACGGGTTATCGCGTGGCATCCCTCCTCTTTCAGGCAAATAGACGGGTTATCGCGTCAAATCCCTCCTCTTTCAGGCAAATAGACGGGTTATCGCGTGGCATCCCTCCTCTTTCTGGCAAATAGACGTGTTATCGCGTGAGATTTCACCGATTCGACGGAATTCCACTGCAATAAGCAGGTATAAAACGAGTTGTACAAACCAAACTTAGACCGCCGAGTTCCAAGAGCCATTCCGTTCTTGACGTTTGAACAGGAAACATGTACATCATGAGCTTATGGACTAGTCTACCAGCTGCCAACAAGCCTACACCATCATCACGGGCGGCCTTCCAGTGCCCCAATTGCAAGAGACATTTCACACGTCGGGACAACTTGAAACGGCACAGTCTCCACAGTCGCTGTGCACTGTTGACAAACGCTACGTCGCTGAAACCACTTGTCCTGGCGCCCACTACGACATCTGTGTCTCTGGCCCCACCAACAAGCTCGACATTCCTGTCTCCATCTCAGGCGCCCACTATGACACATGTACATACGGTTCCATCAACAAGCTCGACTTTCCCGTCTCCACCTCAGGTGACCATGGAGTATACAAAGAATATGGCCCTGGTCGATCCCCGTATTTTAGAAAACATTCAACCGCAACGTCCTTTGATTAATCCTATAGGGAGTGTTTTGTGACGACTCGACAACGAAATGGAAGACATATTAGAACGAAACGATATACATGTGAGGGAAAAGGTTGTGTTGTATAACCAGGTGTTGAATCGGTACAACGATCTTTCCAACAAGTGTATGCAGGAACCCTTGCGTGTGACCATCGACAAAATTCCCAGTGAAGGGGAAAACAAAGTACAATCTGCTAACGAAAATGAAATCGCCGAAAAGGAGAGCATCGAAAATGAAATCATCGACAGTGTTCCAAAAATTATGAAGCAGAAAGCACGGCGACTCCCCGATAAAATGAAAGGTGCCGTAAGTTGGAACGATCGTGGCGAGATGATGTACAGAAACAAGGCGGATCCCGGAAGTAATATTGTGGACCTTGTAAATGACGTGTTGAGAAAACGGAAGTCGTTTGAACCAGTGGGATGGGAAACCTTCGCTCGTGGTCTCAAGGATGTCAACACGCCAATGGATTTAGTTGGGATCTCAAAACGTTGGCTTTACATGCAGACAGCATCAGTGGACGACGACATGCCAAAGGAAACCAGCATTCCATTCGACAGCGATCGTCATCGGAATCGTAGACGACCTTCATCGTCGCGGCGCTCAGCTCATTCGGCGACACCTTTGCGAATCACACGTTGGGAACCATATTAGTATTACCGATTACAGGTTCGTGTGCGACATACAATCCACAGGAACAGTGTGCAAGAGACATCATATCGGGAATAATCTGTCCATTATTTATCAGAAATATATGAAATGACAAATAAAATCGTGCTGATGCTATGGATGAGTATGTTTATTTTTAGTTTTCATAGTCATCAAGACACACCTCACTTTTCCCATTTCACTGACAACAATTGTTTTGTCAACGTATCAGTGTGGGTGGCGTTCAATTTACCTAAGTGAATTTGAAAACTGCTATGATCGAAAACGACTATGTCGATAACATGTAAGGACAACCACCTGACATGACTTCATTCAAAGAGGTGACCATCACGGTTCCCGACGCCAGTCAACGGACACCAATGTAATTAGTCAGAGTATTGCCATCTACCGACCATGATAGATCTCTATTCGTCGACACATTTCCGGGAATAGCGGAAGCGTAGAGGCCGCCATGACAGTCAAGTAACTTCCGGTGCGACGTTACTTCCGAAGTAGCGTCCCTAGTAGAGGCTGCAATGACAGTCAAGTAACTTCCGGTACGACCTCACTTCCGGCGCAGCGCCCCCTAGTGGATAATTGACGTACTACATCACATGATGGTGCCATCTAGCGGGTAATCATATCTAATTAGGTTAGATAGAGAACAAAAGTTGGGGTTAAGCTCGCGAAAATTTATACAACCACCTTGGTGGTTGTTTAAATTTTCGCCATCAAAATTTTTCTCTATCTAACCTAATTACATATTTTTACCCGCTAGATGGCACCATCATGTGATGTAATACGTCAATCATCCACTAGGGGGCGCTGCTCCGCAAGTGACGTCGTACCGGAAGTTATTTGACTGTCATGGCAGCCTCTACTAGGGGCGCTACGTCGGAAGTAACGTCCCACCGGAAGTTACTTGACTGTCATGGCGGCCTCTACGCTACCGCTATTCCCGGAAGTGTGTCGACGAATAGAGATCTATCATGGTCGGTAGATGGCAATATTCTAACTAATTACATTGGTGTCCGTTGAGTGGCGTCGGGAATCGTGATGGACACCTCTTTGAATGAAGTCATGTCAGGTGGTTGTCCTTACATGTTATCGACATAGTCGTTTTCGATCATAGCAGTTTTCAAATTCACTTAGGTAAATTGAACGCCACCCACACTGACACGATCGACATAGTCGTTTTCGGTCATAGCAGTTTTCAAATTCACTTAGGTAAATTGAACGCCACCCACACTGACACGTTGATAAAACAATTGTTGTCAGTGAAATGGGAAAAGTGAGGTTTGTCTTGATGACTATGGAAACTAAAAACAAACACACTCATCCATAGCATCAGCAAGATTTTATTTGTCATTTCATATATTTCTGATAAATAATAGACAGAATATTCCTGATATGATGTCTCTTGCACACTGTTCCTGCGGATTGTATGTCGCACACACACCTGTAATCGATAATACTAATATGGTTCCCAACGTGTGATTCGCAAAGGTGTCGCCGAATGAGCTGCGCGCCGCGACGATGAAGGTCGTCTACGATTCCGATGACGATCGCTGTCGAATGGAATGCTGGTTTCCTTTGGCATGTCGTCGTCCACTGATGTTGTCTGCATGTAATGCCAACGATTTGAGTTCCCAACTAAATCTATTGGCGTGTTGACATCCTTGAGACCACGAGCGAAGGTTTCCCATCCCACTGGTTCAATCGACTTCCGTTTTCTCAACACGTCATTCACAAGGTCCACAATATTACTTCCGGGAACCGC
>JAHLWY010001673.1:0-2500 GCA_020002185.1 Paraescarpia echinospica
GGCGGGGAAGAGGAGGATGTAGGGTAGAGTGGGGAGAGAGACGGAAAGAGAGAGGAGAGGAGCGGACTGGAGAGAACGAGAAAGGAAGGAAATGAGAAAGTGGATGGAGGGGAAGATACGCTGAAGGAGATTGACAATGACAATGAGTTTTATTTCCCTACGACCCCATGTGGTGTATAAAAAAAGTGTTCTTCCTAAAGTACATTTTTATAGAACACATTGTATTCTTAAGAACATTTACATTTCTATTATATAAATCATATTTGCTTGATGTAAAACATAACACACAATACAAAAAACATTCATTGATCTTACTATATTAAGTGATTTCAATAATGTTATAATCAGTAGTGCAAACCAAATAATGTAAAATAATATAAAATATAATAACTCACATATTACTCATGTATTGCACAATTTGAAAATATTTACATGTAATTATATAACTAATAAATTAACTATAAGCTACAATGTTTCTTCTATGCAATTCACAGTTTTGACAGGGAATTTGTTAGATAGATAAACTTTGTCATGATTACATTAACAAATCTGGAAAGATCTGTCAACTGTTTTACATTATGTACATTAAATAACTGGTTTATTTTTAAATTATTAGGTCTGTTTCTAAAGTATTTCTATATGTATTGAGAGAGAGGAGATAGAGGAGAGAGAGGAAAGAGAGAGGAGAGAGAGATGAGAGAGAGATAAGAGGAAGAGAGAGATAGAGAGAGAGAGAGAAAGATAGAGAGAGAGAGAGAGAGAGAGAGAGAGAGAGAGAGAGAGAGAGAGAGAGAGAGAGAGAGAGAGAGAGAGAGAGAGAGAGAGAGAGAGAGAAAGAGAGAGAGAGAGAGGAGGAATGAGGAAATGGAGGGGGGGCGGATGGTGAGAGTGGAAGAAATGAGGGAAATGAGACAGACAGACTGAAGAAATATGGAAAGCGACGGGGAAGAGAAGGATGGAGGGGTAGAGTGGGGAGAGAGACGGAAAGAGAGAGGAGAGGAGCGGACTGGAGAGAACGAGAAAGGAAGGAAATGAGAAAGTGGATGGAGGGGAAGATACGCTGAAGGAGATTGACAATGACAATGAGTTTTATTTCCCTACGACCCCATGTGGTGTATAAAAAAAGTGTTCTTCCTAAAGTACATTTTTATAGAACACATTGTATTCTTAAGAACATTTACATTTCTATTATATAAATCATATTTGCTTGATGTAAAACATAACACACAATACAAAAAACATTCATTGATCTTACTATATTAAGTGATTTCAATAATGTTATAATCAGTAGTGCAAACCAAATAATGTAAAATAATAAAAAATATAATAACTCACATATTACTCATGTATTGCACAATTTGAAAATATTTACATGTAATTATATCTAATAAATCAACTATAAGCTACAATGTTTCTTCTATGCAATTCACAGTTTTGACAGGGAATTTGTTAGATAGATAAACTTTGTCATGATTACATTAACAAATCTGGAAAGATCTGTGAACTGTTTTACATTATGTACATTAAATAACTGGTTTATTTTTAAATTATTAGGTCTGTTTCTAAAGTATTTCTATATGTATTGAGAGAGAGGAGATAGAGGAGAGAGAGGAAAGAGAGTGGAGAGAGAGAGGAAAGAGAGAGGAGAGAGAGATAAGAGGAAGAGAGAGAAAGAGAGAGAGAGAGAGAGAGAGGGAGAGAGGGAGAGAGGGAGAGAGGTAGAGAGAGTAACAGAGAGAGAGAGAGAGAGAGAGAGAGAGAGAGAGAGAGAGAGAGAGAGAGAGAGAGAGAGAGAGAGAGAGAGAGAGAGAGAGAGAGAATAAGATAGACAGATTGAGTGAGAGGGGGACGATGGCGAGAGGTACGTAGAGAAATAGAGGAGGGAATGAGGGATTTAAAATAAGACAGACAGCCTGAAGAAACATGGAAAGCGACGGGGAAGAGAAGGATGGAGAGGTAGAGTGGAGAGAGACGGAAAGGCGGGGAAGAGGAGGATGGAGGGTAGAGTGGGGAGAGAGAAGGAAAGGGAGAGGAGGGGAGCGGACTGGATAGAACGAGAAAGGAAGAAAATGAGAAAGTAGATGGAGGGGAAGATACGCTGAAGGAGATTGACAATGACATTGAGTTTTATTTCCCTACGACCGCATGTGGTGTATAAAAAAGTGTTCTTCCTAAAGTACATTTAAATAGAACACTTTGTATTCTTAAGAACATCTAGATTTCTATTATATAATTCATATTTGCTTGATGTAAAACATAACACACAATACATAAAACATTTAGTGATCTTACTATATTAAGTGATTTCAATAATTTTATAATCAGTAGTGCAAACCAATTAATGTAAAATAATATAAAATATAATAACCCACATATTACACATGTACTGAACAATTTGAAAACATATACATCTAATTATATGACAAATAAATTAACTATAAGCTACAATGTTTCTTCTATGCAATTGACAGTTTTGACAGGGAATTTGTTAAATAAACTT
>JAHLWY010001673.1:7500-16755 GCA_020002185.1 Paraescarpia echinospica
TTATACGACACAACACTGCTAAACTCGTCATACTATAGCTGGCTTGCCCGAAGTGACAGTAATGGGGCAATTAACAAGAAACAACTTACAAGTTACGCATTATTCTAATAATATCACTATTATAACATGTAAACATGAAAACATAACTCACCAGGCCGTGTATATTGATACTCGAAATTACGGAGGCGAGAGAACTGTACGAATATCTTTGTGGACACTTCCATGATCCTTACCAAACTGCGACTGGGTGTGGCTCTAGCTACCCTACATGCGTCTGGCGGCTGACATGACAATAGCCTATGCAACCGCCTGCACGAAACAATTCCGCCAGGGTTACATAATATATTGTACTTCTTGTGTTACAGATTCTTACATGTCAACCGGCCCAAAGCACGATCGGATTATATGCCCACCAACATTATTATTTGTAAGTTTACAACTTCATATTTACTCCTTTCCAAACATGTTTTTTTTTCGTTTTATTATGCCATTATATCCAATTATCTTCGTGAATTGCACGCATGACTTGATTTTAACTAATGACTTGTTTTGATTTGTTTGCTCTATAATATGTTTGAACCAATATTCAATTAAGTAAATGAAATTACTACCGAATATATCAAAAATCTCACATGTCATTAGACATAGAAGACTCCGGTAATTTGGGCATGTGTGTCATATACCAAACGAAAACCCCTTGAACGTAGCTTTCATACAAGCTTTTTGTGTACTAGAAGATATGTTTTGTGAAGCGCAGTAACCCAGTCCTAATAACATCGAGCGAGCGCGCTTACAAGGAAGCATTAAGCAAAGAGGCCGTAATATATCGTGTTTCCTCTAAACTGTTAACTGTTAAGGATGAAAGCACAGTTACTTCATAAAATATCAAAGTATTTATTGGTGAGTTATGTATTATAACATCGTAATATTTTGTATATTCACAACATCGTACTTGTATAACTCTAACCATTGCATACCGGCGGACATGACATCGGAAGTTGGGGAAATGTTTACTTTTTTAATTCCCTCAGCGGACTCTTTGTCGTAGCTGAAGTTGTGTCGCAACCTATGCACAGGTCTAATGGCATCAGTTCAACATTTTAATAGGCCTGAATTCTCCACACTGGCATCGCAAGATACGAGCAGAATACGTAGATAGTTGATCGATGTAGACCGTCAGACTCTTAATTGAGATTGCATATCCGACGGCTGGGCGACTACAAAATAAAACAACTGGATATTGATCGTGTATCCAAGTGGAAGGTACGCTATTAAGATACAGTTTAGAAAGAAGTTATTTTGCTTGAAGACGATCATGAAATGTGATTTTGTTTCAACAATAAGTTTGGCCCTGCCTGACATATATAACCTCAATCATACGCACACAATCACGCACGGACGCTAGACATATGTGACGTAACCTTTACTTAAATAAGGTATACGCAATCTAGCTGGTGATGAACCATTTCTACTAAAAAGGATTTGGCATTGATAATTAATTGTGTATGTTAACAATTTCAAAAGCCCCACTCACTATGGCCAAGCTGACCAAAAGAGTATGGGAAAACAAGATGGTCACTGAGAACACCAATATGACAGTATAATAGGCCTGTGCTGAGCACAGGCCCTCCTCTACAGCAGCAATTCGTGTACCACCTACATGCGCAAAGAGTGCCGATTCAACACCTCAATCCATATGCGCTGCCTCGATCGCATCTGCAGTATCACCTAGCAGGACCGTGTCTCTTACAGCGACATGCTGAACCGTACGTGCTAGGATCGATCCCCCAGCATGTACTCCCTGCTGAACCAGAAACGTCTCCGCTCGCTGGGCCTGGCATGGAGGATGACCGCTTGCCGAAAGTCATCCTCTATGGACAACTCGCCACTGAGCGAAACTAGTGGTACGCCCAGCCCTCAGATTCAAGGATGTCTGTAAGCGCGACCTGAAAACCTGCAACATCGATTAGCTCAGAAGAATGGGAGGCAGAGGCCGAAAATCACAGTGCTTGGCGTCACACTGCTTGGCATCAGACTGTATGCAGAGGCATATTGGATGTGTTGACGGAAAGAGACACTATATTATAGCGTATGGCTGAGAAGAGATCTAGAATACGGAACAAATATAAGTATATATAATACTATACATTCTTCAATATTAATGGTGGTGGTGGTTGTGGTGGTGGTGGGAGACGTCGACGATCGTGCCACTGGACCTTTTAACGGTCATCACCTGGTCTATGATGACCCGCCCATGTACTTCTAACCTTATCTCACCTTAGACAGTGATGCCCTAACTCGGCATCCTGGTGAAATGCATGTGTGGGACCTGATCAACCCAGTACAAGCACCCTTGGTTACACAAATCACATTAAATTCTTTACGATCGGACAGTCTAAGGAATCGACCTCGAACCGCCAACGGACATGATTACGGACATGACATTGACCTTCGCAAACACACGCGAATAGCTACGTGGAATGTGTCGATACTCAACACTCCAGGCACAACCTCTCTCCTATCAATAGAACTAAAGAAGTACAACATTATTCTTGCTGGCCTCACATAAACTCACTGGCCTTTGATTAACGAGCAAACATTCGATGGCTATACACGGTCCTCTGGTCTGGTCCTGACTGTCGTTCTCAGGCTGTCGCCCTAGCCCTCAATCTGAAGTTATGCGATCCCCTCATTAATTGGGAGCCCGTTTCGTCTCACATATTCAAGGCTCGTCTACATCATCGACATAGCTAGTTGACTGTCATTGTGTGCTACGCTCCAACTAATGTGGCCTCTGGTGCTGACAAAGACAGATTTTATGAATCACTCTCGGACACTCTCTCAACCGTTAGCCGTCATGACATCACTCTCGTTCTCGGCGATCTCAATGCAACTGTGTGCACATCGCCTGCTTCAAGAAACCTCTGGTACAATGTTATTGGGCCCATCTCTCCCGACGAAACAAACGACAATGGTGAACGACTTCTTCAAACGTGCTTCTCAAATGGCCTCGCCATAGCAAACACGTTGTAACCCTCGTAAAGAGATCCACCAATATACACGTAGTACAGCAACAATGGCAGGACAAAGAAAACGATTGATTACATTACAATAAATTGCCAGTGGCTCTTGTCAATACACAATTTCCGTACTTATCGTGGTGCTGAACTCTCCAACACGGATCATCGCCAACTGATTGCCAAGCTCAAACTCAAACTGAAAACGCCTGCCAAATGCAAACCTGCACGGCGGTATAAAACTAGTCTTCTCTGTGAACCAAATATTCCAAATGCATATGCCATTGAGATCTCTAACCGTTTTAGCGCGCTTGCTTCTCTTGACGAAACAGGTGACAGTGCTTCACGAGAAACGTTCCTCCGGCAGTATGCCCCCGTAGGCGCCATGATACATCACTGGCCTGTGTTATGTACACACAGCTCCAGCATGCATCTTCGGGCCTGTTCTAACAAACAGCTCCCTCGCAGTGTCTGGCTGTATCCCCCAACAGCCAGCCTTCGAAGTGTATGGCTGCATCTCCTTACAGCCAGCCCTGATCCTCATTAAAGCCCTCCTTATATACAGCTAAATATGTAGTCTTGGGACAGACGCTGTCCCTTGATTATGTCAATTCCAAAGTCTAGGGTTCTCTAGAAATATTGGCTGGGTGCCAGTGAACTTACAGTAACCTTCTGAACAAAGGCCCCCTGTATATGTAACCAGGTGCTCACTGCAGCACGGTTATACCCTACTCTGTCACTTCGCATCATGTACTAGGGCGCCCTTTTTTTAGGGTAGCTTAATTTCAGTGTGACACTCCTTTTTGGCGGTGCGATAAGATTACACCACGAGGTACGTTGGTGAAAGTGGCTGTCTACTAAAGAATCCGTGACATAACAGGGATGATCCAGAGGCGATGCGACGGGCCCAATAGAGAGTCGAGGACCTGGTCGGGTTGTGTTTGTGGTTGTGTTTGTGTTTGGTATTAATTATAGTTAGTTATCCCATCGTGTGTCTTGATTACTTAATAAAGATTGTAGTTTCTACCGAAAGGTTGTTATTGTTCTCTAACCTCACGAATCTGTTTCGGCCCGTTACATTTTGGTACCAGAAGTGGGGTGGTTATATTTTTAGGCAGTGATAATCTTGGTGTTGGAAAGAAATATGTGTCTTTTCTGAAAACCAAACACAACCCGACCTAGTTCATTCATCGGCAGTCTATCATGGATGGGATGGACGAGATGGAAAACCTGAGAGCTGAGCTGGCACAACTGCGGAAACATTGTGACGACCAAGGGGCTGAGCTACAGCGTCTCACCCGAAGGAACGTCACCGTGCTTCCATACAGGGAGAAGAAGCTCCGGAAGTACAGTGGTGCAGAGCCATTCGAGGAATGGGAAGCTGATGCACAGGCAGCCATCAGTGGGTGTGGACTGACCATCGAGGAGCAGACAAGTTTCCTATTTAACAAATTAGAAGGGGATGCAAAACGGGAGATTCTATGTAGGGGTGGGCCCACGAGCCTAACACCAGAACAACTAATTAAGGCACTAGAGGAGGTGTTCACAAAGAAGGGTTTGGTGCCCCGATTGCTAAGTAAATTCTGGGCAAGAGACCAATTGTCTGGTGAGTCACTGGCCGCGTATAGCCATGCACTTATGGAATTGCTGGAGAGGATCACGAAGGCAGATCCAAATGAGGTACAGGACGAATGTGCATTATTGCTGAAGAAGTTTTGTGCTGGGGTCGCTGATCCCAATCTCCGATGGGAACTGAAGCAGCAACTAAAGGCAAAGCCACGGGCGACCTTCATAGAACTGCGAGAGACTGCTCTGCGATGGGCAGAGGAGTGTGCACCGCGGGGTACCACATCCAAGCAAGTGGCAACGATTGCAGCGGTTGATGCTGAGCAGAGTCTAGCGTTGGACGTGCTGCTAAAAATGAAGGACGACCTGTCGAAGGTGGCTGACCAGCTGGCAAAGCAGCAAGGCACCCTTGAACAGCAGGCGGCGGCTATCAGCGCTTTACAGAAGACGGTTCCGTCCACCGCTCCAGCCCCAAGATGTGAACATGGTCAGGGCAGGGTTCCACAGAGGGCATACGGCGGAAGCGGTGTCGTATGCTATTACTGCCAGAAGCCAGGGCACATGAAGAAAGACTGCCAGAAGCGAAGGCGAGATGACGCTGCCAGACTTCCTCCACAACAGCAGCAGGGTTTTCAGCAGGACCTACTGCAATGAGCTCGGTAGTGGGTTCCGGGAAGCAGGGCTCGTCAGTTGTCAACCATCTTGTCACCCGTACCATTGGTCCTCATCCTGTCATCAGAGCTACAATAGGTGGAGTCATCGTAGATTGTTTGGTGGACTCCGGAAGCCAAGTATCGATGGTCGAGGAGAGCTTCTTTAAGCAGCACATGCAGCCTCGGTTCCCGTATGATGGAAACACTTGTTCGTGGCTGACCATAACAGCGGCTAATGGCTTAACAATTCCATATGTGGGCGTAGCGGAGATGGATGTTGAAATCGATGGAGCTACAATCGAACGTCGAGGTATCATCGTCGTGCGCAGGCCTCCTACAGTTGTGGATGGAAAGAGGGTACCTGGCCTCCTGGGATCGAACGTTCTGCAGCACTTCCCGGAATTCAGGAGCCTTCTCAACAAGAAGGAGACCGGATTTGTGAGAGTTGCTGGCACGAGCGATATAATGATACCGGCCAATAGCCAATGTGCAGTCGCAGTAACAGCACCTGCCCTTGGAGATTCAGTGGTAGAACCGTTGAGCTCGCCATTGCCCGGCAACATCATACTGCCGTCATCAGTGGTACGAGCGTCAGGTACATCAATATCGGTGACAGTGTACAATCCCAGAGCGATGGACGTTTGGTTGCGTCCTAAGACCAGGTTAGGCATCATATCCAGTGTGGCAGTAGAAGACGACAACATACAAGTCGATCTGTGTAACGGGGGAATCAGCGTACGGGTCAATGAAGTCAATCACGTAACACATGACACCAGGCGGATAGAAGGATTGGATATATCCGGCCTAGACGATCATCCACTCCAAGGGAAAGTCGCGGAGTTGTTCGAGAAGTACCGAAGTGTGTTCGCCACAAAGGATGATATTCCTGGGAGATTCCGCTCCGTGCAGCATCACATAACCTTGGACGGTGGACACGTACGAGCTCAACCGTACCGACGAGTGCCCTGGACACAAATGGAGGAGTTGCGGCAACATATCAGACAACTGTTATCAAAAGACATCATACGACCCAGCACCAGTCCTTACTCAAGTCCTGTGGTGCTCGTGAGGAAGAAGTCCGGTGAGCTGCGAATGTGCGTTGATTACAGAGGACTAAACGCGAGAACGATAAAGGATGCTTATCCGTTGCCACGCATCGAAGAATCTCTTGATGCACTCAATGGAGCTGCTATATTCAGCACGATGGATCTTCAGTCAGCTTACTATCAGGTGGAGATCGCCGAAGAGGATAAAGTAAAGACTGCTTTCACTACGCCAGTGGGGCTGTTTGAGTTCAACAGGATGGCATTTGGACTTTGTAATGCACCCGCGACGTATCAGCGCCTGATGCAAGACATGTTTCGCGATGACATATTCCGCGTCCTTCTCGTATATTTGGATGACATTCTAGTGTACTCCCGGTCGGTGGAAGAACACATAGAGCGCTTGGAGATGGTCTTCAGGAAGCTGCAGGAACAGGGACTGAAGCTTGAGCTGAAGAAGTGCAAGTTTTTCCAGAAGAAAGTTACCTTTCTTGGCCATGAAATATCAGCCACTGGAATAGCAACTGCCACGGATAAGATACAAGCGGTGACAGATTGGCCTGTGCCGAAGACGACGAAAGATGTCCGCTCCTTCCTTGGCTTCTGCAGTTACTATAGACGATTTGTGAAGGGCTTCGCTCAACTCGCTAAGCCACTACACCAACTCTTGTCGGATTGTGAACCTGGAAAGGCATGTAGGAGGCGGAAGTCTGTATCAGTCGAAACGCGTTGGAGTGAGGATGCTAGTCTCCAGCATGCGTTTGATACGCTGAAGCATGCCATGACGAACACGCCAGTACTTGGTTTCGCGGACTTCAGTCTGCCGTTTGTGGTCGAGACAGATGCCTCAAATGATGGTCTCGGAGCCGTGCTATCACAGGTACAGAATGGGAAGAGCAAAGTCATTGCCTATGTAAGTAGAGGACTACGCGGCGGAGAGAAGAACATGAATAACTACAGCAGTAAGAAACTGGAGCTGCTTGCACTCAAGTGGGTCGTTGCAGAAAAGCTGCGTGATTACCTGTATGGCGCACACTTTACCGTCTATACCGACAACAACCCTCTCACTCACGTGTTGACCCAGAAGAAATTGCCAGCCTTAGAACAACGTTGGGTGAATGCATTGGCGAGTTTCAACTTCGACATCAAGTACCGGCCGGGGAAGACCAACGCCAACGCTGATGGGCTGTCCAGGAAACCCCACCCGATTGAAGAGACTGACGTGATATCCAGTTGCATGGCGTCGGCATTGACCTGTACTGCATTGCCCATGGCGCTGCAGAGCACGATAATGCACATCACTCAACTGGGGGAGGATGTCAAGTGTTCCACCGTAGATGTGTCATCTACACTGCCTGGCTACCAACGAGGAGACATCATACGGATGCAAGCTGAGGATGTAGGCATCTCTACAGTGATGAAATTCCATGAGATTGACAGACGACCTACCCATCGAGAAAGGCAGGAGATACCCAAAACAGCTGCAGCATGGTTAAAACAGCAGCGCAACGTAACGTCACGCAATGGCCTTGCTTACCGCTGCACGAAAGATGTGTCGGGTAACCAAGTTCTACAACTACTGGTCCCGGAATGTTTCCAGAAGGAGGTACTACAGGGGCTGCACGATAATGCTGGTCATCAGGGTGGTGAGAGAACAGAGGCTTTGATCAGAGAGCGGTTCTACTGGCCCGGCATAAGGACGTCTGTGATTGAGTGGTTAGCAAGCTGCAAGAGGTGCACTTTAGCTAAGATGCCCTACAAACCAGTGAGAACACCCATGGAGAGCATCCTCGCTACCAGACCATTGGAAGTGGTCTGTATGGACTTTACGAAGTTGGAACGAGCTGGTGGCAAGGAAGACGTACTTGTGATTACGGACGTGTTCACAAAGTTTACCGTGGCGGTAGCTACGAAAGACCAGACTGCACAGACTACCGCTAAAGCATTCGTCCATGAATGGCTGTGCAAATACGGGACGCCCGCGAGAATCCATTCTGACCAGGGCGCAAACTTCGAAGGCAAAGTCATTCGCCATCTCTGCACCATGTACGGCATGAAGAAGTCACGGACCACCCCGTATCATCCACAAGGGAACGGTCAAACGGAAAGGTTTAACAGGACGCTACATGGCTTGTTGCGCAGTCTCCCAGAAGAGAAGAAACGAAGATGGCCGGAGTACTTACAAGAACTTGTCTACTCTTACAATGTCACACCACATGCGTCAACAGGGCACAGTCCTTTCTATTTGATGTTTGGACGGCATGCCAGACTACCGGTGGATCTACAGTTTGACGTTGACATGCCGGTAGAAGGTGGGAATGACGATCCAGAGTCTTGGGTGAGTCTCCACCAGCAGCGACTACAGGAGGTCTATGCCACTGTCAACAGGCGTCTCCAACAGGCTGCCACAACAAGAAAATTGGCATTCGACCGCAAGGCTACGGATCAGCCAATTCCGATCGGTACACTTGTTTACGTCCGGAATCACCCTGCCGGACGAAACAAGATCCAAGATGCGTTCAAAGACCGAGTGTATCGCGTGGTTAGTAGGCATGGACAACACAACGTATACACAGTGGAGCCAGCGGACGGGTTTGGCCTTCCACGTACTGTTGGCCGGGCTGAGCTGAAGATCACCGAGCGTCCGTTGTTCCCGGAAGACATACAACCCGCACGATCTCGATCAAGAGCGACCACTCCTCGTATACGCTGGACGAGGCCTTATGCACGTGACTGCTCGTCCAGTTCCGATGACGGTGTCATAGCAGTGGCGGATGCGTGGTCAGCGACTCCCCCCAATGTCTCTCCATTAGTGAGTTCTGTGACGTCCAGTAGTGACACGAGTGATGAAAACGAGGTCGTTCCTCGGCGTAGTGGTAGGCGCACTGCTGGATATCATTCCAACGTACACAGGGAACCACGTTCTTGTAGACATCCAAGGGCAGGTCACTGCAACAACTGTAACGTCCGGTTGAG
>JAHLWY010001674.1:0-15938 GCA_020002185.1 Paraescarpia echinospica
ATGTCGATGAGGGTAGTGTAGAGATGTTAATGAGGGTAATGTAGAGATGTCGATGAGGGTAGTGTAGAAGAAATGTCGATAAGGGTAATGTAGAGATGTCAATGAGGATAATGTAGAGATTTCGATGAGGGTAATGTAGAGGTGTCGATGAGTGTATCTAGAGATGTCAATGAGGGTAATGCAGTGAAATCTATGGGGTAGTGTAGAGATGTCGATGAGGGTAGTGTAGATATGTCGATGAGGGTAGTGTAGAGACGTAGATGGGTTAGTGTAGAGATGTCAATGAGGGTAGTGTAGAGACGTAGATGGGTTAGTGTAGAGATGTCAATGAGGGTAGTGTAGAGACGTCGATGAGGGGTAGTGTAGAAGAAATGTCGATAAGGGTAATGTAGAGATGTCGATGAGGGTAGTGTAGAGATGTCGATGAGGGTAGTGTAGAGATGTCGATGAGGGTAGTGTAGAGACGTAGATGGGGATAGTTTAGCGATGTCGATGGGGGTAGTGTAGATATGTTGATGGGGGTAGTGTAGAGATGGTGATGGGGCATTGTAGAGATGTCGATGAGGGTAGTGTAGAGATGTCAATGAGGGTAGTGTAGAGACGTCGATGGGGTAGTGTAGAGATGTCGATGAGGGTAGTGTAGAGATGTCGACGAGGGTAATGTAGAGACGTCGATATGGTAGTGGAGAGATATCGACGAGGGTAGTGTAGATATGTCAATGAGGGTAGTGCAGAGACGTCAATGTTGTAGTGAAGAGATGTCGGTGAGGGTAGTGTAGAGATGTCGACGAGGGTAATGTAGAGACGTCGATGTGGTAGCGCAGAGATGTCGATGGAGTAGTGTAGAGATGTCGATGGGGGTAGTGTAGATATGTCAATGAGGGTAGTGAAGAGACGTCGATGGGGTAGTGTAGATATGTCGATGAGGGTAGTGTAGAGATGTCGACGAGGGTAATGTAGAGACGTCGATATGGTAGTGTAGAGATGTCGATGGAGTAGTGTAGGGATGTCGATGGAGGTAGTGTAGAGATGTCGGTGGTGTAGTGTAGAGATGTCGATGGGGATAGTGTAGAGATGTTGATGGGGGTATTGTAGAGATGTCTATGGGGGTAGTGCAGAAATGTCGACGAGGGTAGTGTAGAGACGTCGATGTGGTAGTGTAGAGATGTCAATGAGGGTAGTGTAGAGACGTCGATGAGGGTAGTGTAGAGATGTCGACGAGGGTAATGTATAGACGTCGATATGGTAGTGTAGATATGTCGACGAGGGTAGTGTAGATATGTCAATGAGGGTAGTGTAGAGACGTCGATGGGGTAGTGTAGAGATGTCGATGAGGGTAGTGTAGAGATGTCGACGAGCGTAATGTAGAGACGTCGATATGGTAGTGTAGAGATGTCGATGGAGTAGTGTATGGATGTCGATTGGGGTAGTGTAGAGTTGTCGATGAGGGTAGTGTAGAGATGTCGACGAGGGTAATGTAGAGACGTCGATATGGTAGTGTAGAGATGTCGGCGAGGGTAGTGTAGAGATATCAATGAGGGTGGTGTAGAGACGTCGATGGGTAGTGTAGAGATGTCGACGAGGGTAGTGTAGATATGTCAATGAGGGTAGTGTAGAGACGTCGATGGGGTAGTGTAGAGATGTCGATGAAGGTAGTGTAGAGATGTCGACGAGGGTAATGTAGAGACTTCGATATGGTAGAGTAGAGATGTCGATGGAGTAATGTGGGGATGTCGATGGGGGTAGTGTAGAGATGTCGGTTGGGTAGTGTAGAGATGTCGATGGGGATAGTGTAGAGATGTAGATGGGGGTAGTGCAGAAATGTCGACGAGGATAGTGTAGAGACGTCGATGTGGTAGTGTAGAAATGTCAATGAGGGTAATGTAGAGATGTCGATGAGGGTAGTGTAGATATGTCGATGAGGGTAATGTAGAGATGTCAATGAGGGTAATGTAGAGATGTCGATGAGGGTAGTGTAGATATGTCGATGAGGGTAGTGTAGAGATGTTAATGAGGGTAATGTAGAGATGTCGATGAGGGTAGTGTAGAGATGTCAATGAGTGTAGTGTAGAGACGTCGATGAGGGTAGTGTAGAAGAAATGTCGATAAGGGTAATGTAGAGATGTCAATGAGGATAATGTAGAGATTTCGATGAGGGTAATGTAGAGGTGTCGATGAGTGTATCTAGAGATGTCAATGAGGGTAATGCAGTGAAATCTATGGGGTAGTGTAGAGATGTCGATGAGGGTAGTGTAGATATGTCGATGAGGGTAGTGTAGATATGTCAATGAGGGTAGTGTAGAGACGTAGATGGGTTAGTGTAGAGATGTCAATGAGGGTAGTGTAGAGACGTCGATGAGGGGTAGTGTAGAAGAAATGTCGATAAGGGTAATGTAGAGATGTCGCTGAGGGTAGTGTAGAGATGTCGATGAGGGTAGTGTAGAGATGTCGATGAGGGTAGTGTAGAGACGTAGATGGGGATAGTTTAGTGATGTCGATGGGGGTAGTGTAGATATGTTGATGGGGGTAGTGTAGAGATGGTGATGGGGTATTGTAGAGATGTCGATGAGGGTAGTGTAGAGATGTCAATGAGGGTAGTGTAGAGACGTCGATGGGGTAGTGTAGAGATGTCGATGAGGGTAGTGTAGAGATGTCGACGAGGGTAATGTAGAGACGTCGATATGGTAGTGGAGAGATATCGACGAGGGTAGTGTAGATATGTCAATGAGGGTAGTGCAGAGACGTCAATGTTGTAGTGAAGAGATGTCGGTGAGGGTAGTGTAGAGATGTCGACGAGGGTAATGTAGAGACGTCGATGTGGTAGCGCAGAGATGTCGATGGAGTAGTGTAGAGATGTCGATGGGGGTAGTGTAGATATGTCAATGAGGGTAGTGAAGAGACGTCGATGGGGTAGTGTAGATATGTCGATGAGGGTAGTGTAGAGATGTCGACGAGGGTAATGTAGAGACGTCGATATGGTAGTGTAGAGATGTCGATGGACTAGTGTAGGGATGTCGATGGGGGTTGTGTAGAGATGTCGGTGGTGTAGTGTAGAGATGTCGATGGGGATAGTGTAGAGATGTTGATGGGGGTAGTGTAGAGATGTCTATGGGGGTAGTGCAGAAATGTCGACGAGGGTAGTGTAGAGACGTCGATGTGGTAGTGTAGAGATGTCAATGAGGGTAGTGTAGAGACGTCGATGAGGGTAGTGTAGAGATGTCGATGAGGGTAATGTAGAGATGTCAATGAGAGTAGTGTAGAGATGTCAATGAGGGTAGTGTAGAGACGTCGATGGTGTATTGTACAGATGTCGATAAGTGTAGAGTAGAGATGTCGACGAGGGTAGTGTAGATACGTCCATATGGTAGTGTAGAGATGTTGATGGAGTAGTGTAGATATGTCGATTGGGGTAGTGTAGAGATGTCAATGGGGGTAGTGTAGAGATGTCGATGGGGGTAATGTAGAGACGTCGATGGTGATAGTGTAGCGATGTCGATGGGGGTAGTGTAGGGATGTCAGTGAGGGTATTATAGAGATGTCGACGAGGGTAGTGTAGAGACGTCGATATGATAGTGTAGAGATGGTGATGGGGTATTGTAGAGATGTCGATGAGGGTAGTGTAGATATGTCGATGAGGGTAGTGTAGAGATGTCGACGAGGGTAATGTAGAGACGTCGATATGGTAGTGTAGATATGTCGACGAGGGTAGTGTAGATATGTCAATGAGGGTAGTGTAGAGACGTCGATGGGGTAGTGTAGAGATGTCGATGAGGGTAGTGTATAGATGTCGACGAGCGTAATGCAGAGACGTCGATATGGTAGTGCAGAGATGTCGATGGAGTAGTGTATGGATGTCGATTGGGGTAGTGTAGAGTTGTCGATGAGGGTAGTGTAGAGATGTCGACGAGGGTAATGTAGAGACGTCGATATGGTAGTGTAGAGATGTCGGCGAGGGTAGTGTAGAGATATCAATGAGGGTGGTGTAGAGACGTCGATGGGTAGTGTAGAGATGTCGATGAGGGTAGTGTAGATATGTCAATGAGGGTAGTGTAGAGACGTCGATGGGGTAGTGTAGAGATGTCGATGAAGGTAGTGTAGATATGTCGACGAGGGTAATGTAGAGACGTCGATATGGTAGAGTAGAGATGTCGATGGAGTAATGTGGGGATGTCGATGGGGGTAGTGTAGAGATGTCGGTTGGATAGTGTAGAGATGTCGATGGGGATAGTGTAGAGATGTAGATGGGGGTATTGCAGAAATGTCGACGAGGATAGTGTAGAGACGTCGATGTGGTAGTGTAGAAATGTCAATGAGGGTAATGTAGAGATGTCGATGAGGGTAGTGTAGATATGTCGATGAGGGTAGTGTAGAGATGTCAATGAGGGTAATGTAGAGATGTCGATGAGGGTAGTATAGATATGTCGATGAGGGTAGTGTAGAGATGTTAATGAGGGTAATGTAGAGATGTCGATGAGGGTAGTGTAGAGATGTCAATGAGGGTAGTGTAGAGACGACGATGAGGGTAGTGTAGAAGAAATGTCGATAAGGGTAATGTAGAGATGTCAATGAGGATAATGTAGAGATTTCGATGAGGATAATGTAGAGATTTCGATGAGGGTAATGTAGAGATGTCGATGAGTGTATCTAGAGATGTCAATGAGGGTAGTGCAGTGAAATCTATGGGATAGTGTAGAGATGTCGATGAGGGTAGGGTAGATATGTCGATGAGGGTAGTGTAGATATGTCAATGAGGGTAGTGTAGAGACGTAGATGGGTTAGTGTAGAGATGTGAATGAGGGTAGTGTAGAGACGTCGATGAGGGGTAGTGTAGAAGAAATGTCGATAAGGGTAATGTAGAGATGTCGATGAGGGTAGAGTAGAGATGTCGATGAGGGTAGTGTAGAGATGTCGATGAGGGTAGTGTAGAGACGTAGATGTGGATAGTTTAGCGATGTCGATGGGGGTAGTGTAGATATGTTGATGGGGGTAGTGTAGAAATGGTGATGGGGTATTGTAGAGATGTCGATGAGGGTAGTGTAGAGATATCAATGAGGGTAGTGTAGAGACGTCGATGGGGTAGAGTAGAGATGTCGATGAGGGTAATGTAGAGATGTCGACGAGGGTAATGTAGAGTCGTCGATATGGTAGTGGAGGGATATCGACGAGGGTAGTGTAGATATGTCAATGAGGGTAGTGCAGAGACGTCAATGTTGTAGTGAAGAGATGTCGATGAGGGTAGTGTAGAGATGTCGACGAGGGTAATGTAGAGACGTCGATATGGTAGCGCAGAGATGTCGATGGAGTAGTGTAGAGATGTCGATGGGGGTAGTGTAGATATGTCAATGAGGGTAGTGAAGAGACGTCGATGGGGTAGTGTAGATATGTCGATGAGGGTAGTGTAGAGATGTCGACGAGGTTAATGTAGAGACGTCGATATGGTAGTGTAGAGATGTCGATGGAGTAGTGTAGGGATGTCGATGGAGGTAGTGTAGAGTAGAGATGTCGATGAGGGTAGTGTAGATATGTCGATGAGTGTAGTGTAGAGATTTCGACGAGCGTAATGCAGAGACGTCGATATGGTAGTGCAGAGATATCGATGGAGTAGTGTATGGATGTCGATTGGGGTAGTGTAGAGATGTCGATGAGGGTAGTGTAGAGATGTCGACGAGGGTAATGTAGAGACGTCGATATGGTAGTGTGGAGATGTCGGCGAGGGTAGTGTAGAGATGTCAATGAGGGTAGTGTAGAGACGTCGATGGGTAGTGTAGAGATGTCAATGAGGGTAATGTAGAGCCGTCGATGAGGGTAGTGTAGATATGTCGATGAGGGTAGTGTAGAGATGTTAATGAGGGTAATGTAGAGATGTCGTTGAGGGTAGTGTAGAGATGTCAATGAGGGTAGAGACGTCGATATGGTAGTGTAGAAATGTCAATGAGGGTAGTGTAGATATTTTGATGAGTGTAGTGTAGATATGTCAATGAATGTAATGTAGAGACGTAGATGGGGTAGTGTAGAGATGTCAATGAGGGTAGTGTAGAGACGTCGATGAGGGTAGTGTAGAAGAAATGTCGATAAGGGTAATGTAGAGATATCAATGAGGATAATGTAGAGATTTCGATGAGGGTAATGTAGAGATGTCGATGAATGTATCTAGAGATGTCAATGAGGGTAGTGCAGTGAAATCTATGGGGTAGTGTAGAGATGTCGATGAGGGTAGTGTAGATATGTCGATGAGAGTAGTGTAGATATGTCAATGAGGGTAGTGTAGAGACGTAGATGGGGTAGTGTAGAGATGTCAATGAGGGTAGTGTAGAGACGTCGATGAGGGTAGTGTAGAAGAAATGTCGATAAGGGTAATGTAGAGATGTCGATGAGGGTAGTGTAGAGATGTCGATGAGGGTAGTGTAGAGATGTCGATGAGGGTAGTGTAGAGATGTCGATGGGGATAGTTTAGCGATGTCGATGGGGGTAGTGTAGATATGTTGATGGGGGTAGTGTAGAGATAGTGATGGGGTATTGTAGAGATGTCGATGAGGGTAGTGTAGAGATGTCAATGAGGGTAGTGTAGAGACGTCGATGGGGTAGTGTAGAGATGTCGATGAGGGTAGTGTAGAGATGTCGACGAGGGTAATGTAGAGACGTCGATATGGTAGTGGAGAGATATCGACGAGGGTAGTATAGATGTCAATGAGGGTAGTGCAGAGACGTCAATGGGGTAGTGAAGAGATGTCGATGAGGGTAGTGTAGACACGTCGATATGGTAGCGCAGAGATGTCGATGGAGTAGTGTAGGGATGTCGATGGGGGTAGTGTAGATATGTCAATGAGGGTAGTGTAGAGACGTCGATATGGTAGTGTAGAGATGTCGATGAAGTAGTTTAGGGATGTCGATGGGGGTAGTGTAGAGATGTCGGTGGTGTAGTGTAGAGATGTCGATGGGGATAGTGTAGAGATGTTGATGGGGGTAGTGTAGAGATGTCTATGGGGGTAGTGCAGAAATGTCGACGAGGGTAGTGTAGAGACGTCGATGTGGTAGTGTAGAGATGTCAATGAGGGTAGTGTAGAGACGTCGATGAGGGTAGTGTAGAGATGTCGATGAGGGTAATGTAGAGATGTCAATGAGAGTAGTGTAGAGATGTCAATGAGGGTAGTGTAGAGACGTCGATGGTGTATTGTACAGATGTCGATAAGTGTAGAGTAGAGATGTCGACGAGGGTAGTGTAGATACGTCCATATGGTAGTGTAGAGATGTTGATGGAGTAGTGTAGATATGTCGATTGGGGTAGTGTAGAGATGTCAATGGGGATAGTGTAGAGATGTCGATGGGGGTAATGTAGAGACGTCGATGGTGATAGTGTAGCGATGTCGATGGGGGTAGTGTAGGGATGTCTGTGAGGGTATTATAGAGATGTCGACGAGGGTAGTGTAGAGACGTCGATATGATAGTGTAGAGATGGTGATGGGGTATTGTAGAGATGTCGATGAGGGTAGTGTAGATATGTCGATGAGGGTAGTGTAGAGATGTCGACGAGGGTAATGTAGAGACGTCGATATGGTAGTGTAGATATGTCGACGAGGGTAGTGTAGATATGTCAATGAGGGTAGTGTAGAGACGTCTATGGGGTAGTGTAGGGATGTCGATGAGGGTAGTGTAGAGATGTCGACGAGCGTAATGTAGAGACGTCGATATGGTAGTGCAGAGATGTCGATGGAGTAGTGTATGGATGTCGATTGGGGTAGTGTAGAGATGTCGATGAGGGTAGTGTAGAGATGTCGACGAAGGTAATGTAGAGACGTCGATATGGTAGTGTAGAGATGTCGGCGAGGGTAGTGTAGAGATGTCAATGAGGGTAGTGTAGAGACGTCGATGGGTAGTGTAGAGATGTCGATGAGGGTAGTGTAGATATGTCAATGAGGGTAGTGTAGAGACGTCGATGGGGTAGTGTAGAGATGTCGATGAAGGAAGTGTAGAGATGTCGACGAGGGTAATGTAGAGACGTCGATATGGTAGAGTAGAGATGTCGATGGAGTAATGTGGGGATGTCGATGGGGGTAGTGTAGAGATGTCGGTGGGGTAGTGTAGAGATGTCGATGGTGATAGTGTAGAGATGTCGATGGGGATAGTGTAGAGATGTAGATGGGGGTAGTGCAGAAATGTCGACGAGGGTAGTGTAGAGACGTCGATGTGGTAGTGTAGAAATGTCAATGAGGGTAATGTAGAGATATCGATGAGGGTAGTGTAGATATGTCGATGAGGGTAGTGTAGAGATGTCAATGAGGGTAATGTAGAGATGTCGATGAGGGTAGTGTAGATATGTCGATGAGGGTAGTGTAGAGATGTTAATGATGGTAATGTAGAGATGTCGATGAGGGTAGTGTAGAGATGTCAATGAGGGTAGTGTAGAGACGTCGATATGGTAGTGTAGAAATGTCAATGAGGGTAGTGTAGATATTTTGATGAGTGTAGTGTAGATATGTCAATGAGTGTAATGTAGAGACGTAGATGGGGTAGTGTAGAGATGTCAATGAGGGTAGTGTAGAGACGTCGATGAGGGTAGTGTAGAAGAAATGTCGATAAGGGTAATGTAGAGATGTCAATGAGGATAATGTAGAGATTTCGATGAGGGTAATGTAGAGATGTCGATAAGTGTATCTAGAGATGTCAATGAGCGTAGTGTAGATATGTCGATGAGGGTAGTGTAGATATGTCAATGAGGGTAGTGTAGAGACGTAGATGGGGTAGTGTAGAGATGTCAATGAGGGTAGTGTAGAGACGTCGATGAGGGTAGTCTAGAAGAAATGTCGATAAGGGTAATGTAGAGATGTCGATGAGGGTAGTGTAGAGATGTCGATGAGGGTAGTGTAAAGATGTCGATGAGGGTAGTGTAGAGACGTAGATGGGGATAGTTTAGCGATGTCGATGGGGGTAGTGTAGATATGTTGATGGGGGTAGTGTAGAGATGGTGATGGGGTATTGTAGAGATGTCGATGAGGGTAGTGTAGAGAAGTCAATGAGGGCAGTGTAGAGACGTCGATGGGGTAGTGTAGAGATGTCGATGAGGGTAGTGTAGAGATGTCGACGAGGGTAATGTAGAGACGTCGATATGGTAGTGGAGAGATATCGACGAGGGTAGTGTATATATGTCAATGAGGGTAGTGCAGAGACGTCAATGGGGTAGTGAAGAGATGTCGATGAGGGTAGTGTAGAGATGTCGACGAGGGTAATGTAGAGACGTCGATATGGTAGCGCAGAGATGTCGATGGAGTAGTGTAGAGATGTCGATGGGGGTAGTGTAGATATGTCAATGAGGGTAGTGAAGAGACGTCGATGGGGTAGTGTAGATATGTCGATGAGGGTAGTGTAGAAATGTCGACGAGGGTAATGTAGAGACGTCGATATGGTAGTGTAGAGATGTCGATGGAGTAGTGTAGGGATGTCGATGGAGGTAGTGTAGAGATGTCGGTGGTGTAGTGTAGAGATGTCGATGGGGATATTGTAGAGATGTTGATGGGGGTAGTGTAGAGATGTCTATGGGGGTAGTGCAGAAATGTCGACGAGGGTAGTGTAGAGACGTCGATGTGGTAGTGTAGAGATGTCAATGAGGGTAGTGTAGAGACGTCGATGAGGGTAGTGTAGAGATGTCGATGAGGGTAATGTAGAGATGTCAATGAGAGTAGTGTAGAGATGTCAATGAGGGTAGTGTAGAGACGTCGATGGTGTATTGTACAGATGTCGATAAGTGCAGAGTAGAGATGTCGACGAGGGTAGTGTAGATACGTCCATATGGTAGTGTAGAGATGTTGATGGAGTAGTGTAGATATGTCGATTGGGGTAGTGTAGAGATGTCAATGGGGGTAGTGTAGAGATGTCGATGGGTGTAATGTAGAGACGTCGATGGTGATAGTGTAGCGATGTCGATGGGGTATTGTAGGGATGTCAGTGAGGGTATTATAGAGATGTCGACGAAGTTAGTGTAGAGACGTCGATATGATAGTGTAGAGATGGTGATGGGGTATTGTAGAGATGTCGATAAGAGTAGTGTAGAGATGTCGACGAGGGTAATGTAGAGACGTCGATATGGTAGTGTAGAGATGTCGGCGAGGGTAGTGAAGAGATGTCAATGAGGGTAGTGTAGAGACGTCGATGGGTAGTGTAGAGATGTCAATGAGGGTAATGTAGAGACGTCGATGAGGGTAGTGTAGATATGTCGATGAGGGTAGTGTAGAGATGTTAATGAGGGTAATGTAGAGATGTCGATGAGGGTAGTGTAGAGATGTCAATGAGGGTAGTGTAGAGACGTCGATATGGTAGTGTAGAAATGTCAATAAGGGTAGTGTAGATATTTTGATGAGTGTAATGTAGATATGTCAATGAGTGTAATGTAGAGACGTAGATGGGGTAGTGTAGAGATGTCAATGAGGGTAGTGTAGAGACGTCGATGAGGGTGGTGTAGAAGAAATGTCGATAAGGGTAATGTAGAGATGTCAATGAGGATAATGTAGAGATTTCGATGAGGGTAATGTAGAGATGTCGATGAGTGTATCTAGAGATGTCAATGAGGGTAGTGCAGTGAAATCTATGGGGTAGTGTAGAGATGTCGATGAGGGTAGTGTAGATATGTCGATGAGGGTAGTGTAGATATGTCAATGAGGGTAGTGTAGAGACGTAGATGGGTTAGTGTAGAGATGTGAATGAGGGTAGTGTAGAGACGTCGATGAGGGGTAGTGTAGAAGAAATGTCGATAAGGGTAATGTAGAGATGTCGATGAGGGTAGTGTAGAGATGTCGATGAGGGTAGTGTAGAGATGTCGATGAGGGTAGTGTAGAGACGTAGATGGGGATAGTTTAGCGACGTCGATGGGGGTAGTGTAGATATGTTGATGGGGGTAGTGTAGAAATGGTGATGGGGTATTGTAGAAATGTCGATGAGGGTAGTGTAGAGATGTCAATGAGGGTAGTGTAGAGACGTCGATGGGGTAGTGTAGAGATGTCGATGAGGGTAGTGTAGAGATATCGACGAGGGTAATGTAGAGACGTCGATATGGTAGTGGAGAGATATCGACGAGGGTAGTGTAGATATGTCAATGAGGGTAGTGCAGAGACGTCAATGTTGTAGTGAAGAGATGTCGATGAGGGTAGTGTAGAGATGTCGACGAGGGTAATGTAGAGACGTCGATATGGTAGCGCAGAGATGTCGATGGAGTAGTGTAGAGATGTCGATGGGGGTAGTGTAGATATGTCAATGAGGGTAGTGAAGAGACGTCGATGGGGTAGTGTAGATATGTCGATGAGGGTAGTGTAGAGATGTCGACGAGGGTAATGTAGAGACGTCGATATGGTAGTGTAGAGATGTCGATGGAGTAGTGTAGGGATGTCGATGGAGGTAGTGTAGAGTAGAGATGTCGACGAGGGTAGTGTAGATACGTCCATATGGTAGTGTAGAGATTTTGATGGAGTAGTGTAGATATGTCGATTGGGGTAGTGTAGAGATGTCAATGGGGGTAGTGTAGAGATGTCGATGGGGGTAATGTAGAGACGTCGATGGTGATAGTGTAGCGATGTCGATGGGGGTAGTGTAGGGATGTCAGTGAGGGTATTATAGAGATGTCGACGAGGGTAGTGTAGAGACGTCGATATGATAGTGTAGAGATGGTGATGGGGTATTGTAGAGATGTCGATGAGGGTAGTATAGATATGTCGATGAGGTTAGTGTAGAGATGTCGACGAGGGTAATGTAGAGACGTCGATATGGTAGTGTAGATATGTCGACGAGGGTAGTGTAGATATGTCAATGAGGGTAGTGTAGAGACGTCTATGGGGTAGTGTAGAGATGTCGATGAGGGTAGTGTAGAGATGTCGACGAGCGTAATGTAGAGACGTCGATATGGTAGTGCAGAGATGTCGATGGAGTAGTGTATGGATGTCGATTGGGGTAGTGTAGAGATGTCGATGAGGGTAGTGTAGAGATGTCGACGAGGGTAATGTAGAGACGTCGATATGGTAGTGTAGAGATGTCGGCGAGCGTAGTGTAGAGATGTCAATGAGGGTAGTGTAGAGACGTCGATGGGTAGTGTAGAGATGTCGATGAGGGTAGTGTAGATATGTCAATGAGGGTAGTGTAGAGACGTCGATGGGGTAGTGTAAAGATGTCGATGAAGGTAGTGTAGAGATGTCGACGAGGGTAATGTAGAGACGTCGATATGGTAGAGTAGAGATGTCGATGGAGTAATGTGGGGATGTCGATGGGGGTAGTGTAGAGATGTCGGTGGGGTAGTGTAGAGATGTCGATGGTGATAGTGTAGATATGTCGATGGGGATAGTGTAGAGATGTAGATGGGGGTAGTGCAGAAATGTCGACGAGGGTAGTGTAGAGACGTCGATGTGGTAGTGTAGAAATGTCAATGAGGGTAATGTAGAGATATCGATGAGGGTAGTGTAGATATGTCGATGAGGGTAGTGTAGAGATGTCAATGAGGGTAATGTAGAGATGTCGATGAGGGTAGTGTAGATATGTCGATGAGGGTAGTGTAGAGATGTTAATGAGGGTAATGTAGAGATGTCGATGAGGGTAATGTAGAGATGTCGATGAGTGTACTGTAGAGATGTCAATGAGGGTAGTGTAGAGACGTCGATATGGTAGTGTAGAAATGTCAATGAGGGTAATGTAGAGATATCGATGAGGGTAGTGTAGATATGTCGATGAGGGTAGTGTAGAAATGTCAATGAGGGTAATGTAGAGATGTCGATGAGGGTAGTGTAGATATGTCGATGAGGGTAGTGTAGAAATGTCAATGAGGGTAATGTAGAGATGTCGATGAGGGTAGTGTAGAGATGTCAATGAGGGTAGTGTAGAGACGTCGATATGGTAGTGTAGAAATGTCAATGAGGGTAGTGTAGATATGTTGATGAGTGTAGTGTAGATATGTCAATGAGTGTAATGTAGAGACGTAGATGGGGTAGTGTAGAGATGTCAATGAGGGTAGTGTAGAAACGTCGATGAGGGTAGTGTAGAAGAAATGTCGATAAGGGTAATGTAGAGATGTCAATGAGGATAATGTAGAGATTTCGATAAGGGTAATGTAGAGATGTCGATGAGTGTATCTAGAGATGTCAATGAGGGTAGTGCAGTGAAATCTATGGGGTAGTGTAGAGATGTCGATGAGGGTAGTGTAGGTATGTCGATGAGGGTAGTGTAGAGATGTCAATGAGGGTATTGTAGAGACGTAGATGGGGTAGTGTAGAGATGTCAATGAGGGTAGTGTAGAGACGTCGATGAGGGTAGTGTAGAAGAAATCTCGATAAGGGTAATGTAGAGATGTCGATGAAGGAAGTGTAGAGATGTCGATGTGGGTAGTGTAGAGATGTCGATGGGGTAGTGTAGATATGTCGATGAGGGTAGTGGAGAGATATCGACGAGGGTAGTGTAGAGATGTCAATGAGGGTAGTGCAGAGACGTCAATGGGGTAGTGTAGAGATGTCGATGAGGGTTATGTAGAGATGTCGACGAGGGTAATGTAGAGACGTCGATATGGTAGCGCAGAGATGTCGATGGAGTAGTGTAGGGATGTCGATGGGGGTAGTGTAGATATGTCAATGAGGGTAGTGTAGAGACGTCGATGGGGTAGTGTAGAAATGTCGATGAGGGTAGTGTAGAGATGCCGACGAGGGTAATATAGAGACGTCGATATGGTAGTGTAGAGATGTCGATGGAGTAGTGTAGGGATGTCGATGGGTGTAGTGTAGAGATGTCGGTGGTGTAGTGTAGAGATGTCGATGGGGATAGTGTAGAGATGTCGATGGGGGTAGTGTAGAGATGTATATGGGGGTAGTGCAGAAATGTCTACGAGGGTAGTGTAGAGACGTCGATGCGGTAGTGTAGAGATGTCAATGAGGGTAGTGTAGAGCCGTCGATGAGGGTAGTGTAGAGATGTCGATGAGGGTAATGTAGAGATGTCAATGAGAGTAGTGTAGAGAGGTCAATGAGGGTAGTGTAGAGACGTCGATGGTGTATTATACAGATGTCGATAAGTGTAGAGTAGAGATGTCGACGAGGGTAGTGTAGAGACGTCGATATGATAGTGTAGAGATGGTGATGGGATATTGTAGAGATGTCGATGAGGGTAGTGTAGATATGTCGATGAGGGTAGTGTAGAGACGTCGTTGGGGTAGTGTAGAGATGTCGATGAGGGTAGTGTAGAGATGTCGACGAGGGTAATGTAGAGACGTCGATATGGTAGTGTAGAGATGTCGACGAGGGTAGTGTAGATATATCAATGAGGGTAGTGTAGAGACGTCGATGGGGTAGTGTAGAGATGTTGATGAGGGTAGTGTAGAGATGTCGACGAGCGTAATGTAGAGACGTCAATATGGTAGTGCAGAGATGTCGATGGAGTAGTGTATGGATGTCGATTGGGGTAGTGTAGAGATGTCGATGTGGGTAGTGTAGAGATGTCGACGAGGGTAATGTAGAGATGTCGATATGGTAGTGTAGAGATGTCGGCGAGGGTAGTGTAGAGATGTAAATGAGGATAGTGTAGAGACGTCGATGGGTAGTGTAGAGATGTCGATGAGGGTAGTGTAGATATGTCAATGAGGGTAGTGTAGAGACGTCGATGGGGTAGTGTAGAGATGTCGATGAAGGTAGTGTAGAGATGTCGACGAGGGTAATGTAGAGACGTCGATATGGTATAGTAGAGATATCGATGGAGTGATGTGGGGATGTCGATGGGGGTAGTGTAGAGATGTCGGTGGGGTAGTGTAGAGATGTCGATGGTGATAGTGTAGAGATGTCGATGGGGGTAGTGCAGAAATGTCGACGAGGGTAGTGTAGAGACGTCGATGTGGTAGTGTAGAGATGTCGATGAGGGTAGTGTAGAGATGTCAATGAGGGTAATGTAGAGATGTCGATGAGGGTAGTGTAGAGATGGCGATGATGGTAGTGTAGAGATGTCGATGAGTGTAGTGTAGAAATGTTAGTGAGGGTAGTGTAGAGATGTCGATGAGGGTAGTGTAGAGATGTCGATGAGGGTAGTGTAGATATGTCGATGAGGGTAATGTAGAAATGTCAATAAGGGTAGTGTAGAGATATCGATGAGGGTAATGTAGAGATGTCGATGAGTGTAGTGTAGTGATGTCAATGAGGGTAATGTAGAGATGTCGATGAGAGTAATGTAGCGATGTCGATGAGTGTATCTAGAGATGTCAATGAGGGTAGTGCAGATAAATCTATGGGGTAGTATAGATATGTCGATGAGGGTAGTGTAGAGATGTCGATGAGGGAAGTGTAGAGATGTCAATGAGGGTAGTGTAGAGACGTAGATGGGGTAGAGTAGAGATGTCAATGAGGGTAGTGTAGAGACGTCGATGAGGGTAGTGTAGAAGAAATGTCGATAAGGGTAATGTAGAGATGTCGATGAGGGTAGTGTAGAGATGTCGATGAGGGTAGTGTAGAGATGTCGATGAGGGTAGTGTAGAGTCGTCGAAGGGGATAGTGTATAGACGTCGATGGGGGTAGTGTAGATATGTTGATGGGGGTAGTGTAGAGATGGTGATGGGGTATTGTAGAGATGTCGATGAGGGTAGTGTAGAGATGTCAATGAGGGTAGTGTAGAGACGTCGATGGGGTAGTGTAGAGATGTCGATGAGGGTAATGTAGAGATGTCGACGAGGGTAATGTAGAGACGTCGATATGGTAGCGCATAGATGTCGATAGAGTAGTGTAGGGATGTCGATTGGGGTAGTGTAGAGATGTCGATGAGGGTAGTGTAGATATGTCGACGAGGGTAATGTAGAGACGTCGATATGGTAGTGTAGAGATGTCGGCGAGGGTAGTGTAGAGATGTGAATGAGGGTAGTGTAGATACGTCGATGGGTAGTGTAGAGATGTCGATGAGGGTAGTGTAGATATGTCAATGAGGGTAGTGTAGAGACGTCGATGGG
>JAHLWY010001675.1:0-16733 GCA_020002185.1 Paraescarpia echinospica
GTGCCACAAGGTTAATTTGATTTTTGGACAATCGAACCGATCACATGACACAATTGGGAAGGGAGTCGAGTTCAGAGAGCTTGCAAACACTCTACCCTTGGTTTCCTAAGAGTGCCAAAGCTCAATTTTGGCCGTCTGGAGGTTGTCTTGAACTACAGGCAGATGGAGAGTAATTTATTCTATGCTATTAGCCCTGATGAAGGCAGTTGCGTCTTTGGACTGTGCAACATAATACAACTCCACATTTAGCACCTGATTGATGACAGCGGTAACATTTAGCAGCACGGCAGTGAACACAGTCGTAGTCACTATGTAGTAAGGATACCTCGGATCTCATCTACGATGTTCAACAATATTGATTCGTCGCTGCTCTTGCCGTCAAAGTTCAAGGTGTTTGGCTGAAACAAAACAGTTTGAAAGTGCCAATCTACATTGTCAAGACATGTCACTGCAATTCTGTTAGTTTTTATGAAATTGCACAGACCAATGTCAATTATTAAACCAACAGCATCAAATGTAGTTTTGTGGTAACTTGGAAATATAAGTGCACGAGACACAACTACAATTAATATGTAGCTGATGTAAACATCTATTGAAATAATGCAAAAATGCATTATATTATAGCACTTGACATGTTTACTCCCCCATTAAATCCTACTACTAACACAATTCTGAATACCACATTTATACCACAGACAATGAACTATGAAAAACACTTTCATGTAAAATTATAATTATCAGGAGCAAATACAAGATATTGAGATATTGGCACTGAGTGGACAATGCAACTAAATACAATGAAGAGAGATGGGCAGAATAAACCCCCTTACCTGCAGCTTGACTAGTAATCACAGATAATGGGTCCGGATGCTACGGCTGTATAGAGAGTGTTACTGATCTGCTCCACCACTGCAAGTGAAGAAACACAACATTCAAACTGGTGCCAATGATATCTACATGGAGTGATTATCCAATTTTTGGAATTTCTTGTTTGAATGTAACTGTCAACAATATATTTAGTGAAATCGGTTGTAATTTTACCTAGTAACTTACTCTGGTGGCCGCGACTGTACCACCAGTGAAAACAGTGCAGATGCCTGCACCCCATATCAGACTCAAGGGAATCCCAAAATAATTATCCGTTTGACCATTCTCCTGAGCGGTAATGTGTGTTCAAGTAACTACTACTTCTTAACCATTACATGTAATATCAGCCACAACTGCATGGCCAAAACCGAAACAATATAATTTTGAAGGTAACAAGGTTACTGGCTCCGGTTAACTTCAGCATTTTAGCAAGATGATACCCTCTCGGTTGTGAGGATGGTTCAGCAAGAACAACAATTCGCTGTGGATGACCTTGAGATGACCTACCGCAAAAGTAGGTGAGGAAGCAGATCTTTGCGAGGATTGGATCCAGCTCGGCGACTGTCGCCTACATGGATGACTTGTACTCCAGGTCGCCACTGCCTAGTAACTTGGTGAAGGCATCGCTGTCAAAAACGTAAGAGCACCATATTTCATAATATATATATATATAGCACACTTTTCAGCCTAAACGGCTCAAAGGCGCTTTACAAATTCATTCAAGCCATTCATACATACTAAAAAAACTCAAAACGTAAAATCTAGTACATTTCTATATAAAAAACTATGGTAAATTAAAACTAGAGATCTAATATATGTTAATTACAAAGTATCTCTAGAATAAACACATACAAAACTATGAACAATGCAAGTGTTTTAATAAAATATCATAAATAATTAAAAGTACTAAAATGCCTTGCGAAATAAGTACATTTTTATAACTGTCTTTTGAATACGTCTGTCGATGGAGCCTGGCGAATGGATAGAGGTATGTTGTTCCATCGTGTGGGTGAAGCCAAAGAGCCTTCTCTGTGGCTGCTACTATTTTGGCAAATGTCCATTGGATATCTACCAAATCTTACAAATAATCATCCATAACTCTTATATATTTTCTCAAACTTGATGGACATGCTACACTACATGACATTCCATATTTTTGTTAGTTTTGAGTAAGATTTTTTTATTGTGGGATTTTTTCCATATAGAATCCAAATAGCATGTCTGAAAAGCAACTCCTGCAAGTATTTTAATGAGCAGTTAGCTGTGAGTCTAGCATAATCCTATCAATACACAGTAAAACTTGACCGTAGTAGACATTGTTTAGACTGTGCAATATGTCCATTATGGCCAGGTTACCATTATGAACAGGTAGTGGACATTACAAACTAGTCCTTCAGGACTTTCAAGTGTCCACTGTAGACATCTAACAACTGCTAGAAGACAAGAAACACACCCATCACAAGGCACCCCAACCAAGTAGTAGGTACAGGCCAGACTCAGCTTGAAGTCAATCTTCTCCTGTGTCGCTTCTTCTTAATTCTATACACTCATCACAAGGCACCCCAACCAAGTAGGAGGTACGGGGCAGACTCAGCTTGAGGTCAATCTTCTCCTGTGTTGCTTCCTATTCATTCTACACATCCATCACAAGGCACCCCAACCAAGCAGGAGGTACACGGCAGATTCAGCTTGAGGTCAATCTTCTCCTGTGTTGCTTCCTATTCATTCTATACACTCATCACAAGGCACCCCAACCAAGTAGTAGGTACAGGGCAGACTCAGCTTGAATTCAATCTTCTCCTGTGTCGCTTCCTCTTAATTCTACACACCCATCACAAGGCACCCCAACCAAGTAGTAGGTACGGGGCAGACTCAGCTTGAAGTCAATCTTCTCCTGTGTTGCTTCCTATTCATTCTACACACCCATCACAAGGCACCCCAACCAAGTAGTAGGTACAGGCCAGACTCAGCTTGAAGTCAATCTTCTCCTGTGTCGCTTCCTCTTAATTCTACACACCCATCACAAGGCACCCCAACCAAGTAGGAGGTACAGAGCAGACTCAGCTTGAAGTCAATCTTCTCCTGTGTTACTTCCTCTTCATTCTACACATCCATCACAAGGCACCCCAACCAGTAGGAGTACACGGCAGATTCAGCTTCAAGTAAATCTTCTCCTGTGTTGCTTCCTATTCATTCTACACACCCATCACAAGGCACCCCAACCAAGTAGGAGGTACAGGGCAGACTCAGCTTGAGGTCAATCTTCTCCTGTGTTGCTTCCTATTCATTCTACACACCCATCACAAGGCACCCCAACCAAGTAGGAGGTACAGGGCAGACTCAGCTTGAGGTCAATCTTCTCCTGTGTTGCTTCCTATTCATTCTACACACCCATCACAAGGCAACCCAACCAAGTAGGAGGTACAGGGCAGACTCAGCTTGAGGTCAATCTTCTCCTGTGTTGCTTCCTATTCATTCTACACACCCATCACAAGGCACCCCAACCAAGTAGGAGGTACAGGGCAGACTCAGCTTGAGGTCAATCTTCTCCTGTGTTGCTTCCTATTCATTCTACGCACCCATCACAAGGCACCCCAACCAAGTAGTAGGTACAGGGCAGACTCAGCTTGAGGTCAATCTTCTCCTGTGTTGCTTCCTATTCATTCTACACACCCATCACAAGGCACCCCAACCAAGTAGGAGGTACAGGGCAGACTCAGCTTGAAGTCAATCTTCTCCTGTGTTGCTTCCTATTCATTCTACACACCCATCACAAGGCACCCCAACCAAGTAGGAGGTACAGGGCAGACTCAGCTTGAAGTAAATCTTCTCCTGTGTCGCTTCCTATTCATTCTACACACCCATCACAAGGCACCCCAACCAAGTAGGAGGTACACGGCAGACTCAGCTTGAAGTCAACCTTCTCCTGTGTCGCTTCCACTTAATTCTACACACCCACCACAAGGCACCCCAACCAAGTAGGAGGTACACGGCAGACTCAGCTTGAAGTCAATCTTCTCCTGTGTCACTTAATCTTTATTCTACAAACCATCACAAGGCACCCAAACCAAGTAGGAGGTACACGGCAGACTCAGTTGAAGTCAATCTTCTCCTGTGTCGCTCCCTCTTCATTCTACAGATACTGCCACCAATGTACACAGAGAAACATTCAAGCAACACACTGCAGGTAGCACAGAAAACTGTAACACTACCCATTTACATGTAAGAACGTACCCCTATTGGGGTGCTTGCTTGACCACCCTGTGCAGCTGGTTAGAAGGTAGTCGAATTCACTTTGGATCAGAGAGCTAGATATATCTTATTCAGTTCGAACATCAATGTAATTGGAACCGATCTGTTGTTTTGCAAACTACATAATTTGCATCATCAAGTATCTAAAATTAACGCAGGCTACTAAAAAGATAATTATTCTGTCAGATCTACTTTAACAAGATTGCCACCCAGAGAATTAACTCTAGGTGGCAGGTGGACAAGGAAGCCCTTTGGCTTATTGAGAGTCCGACCCTTTTATCTATGTGTATACCACCCTTCTCAAATGTGTCAATTTTATTTTAAAACATATTCACGCTACTAGCACCCACACAATGAGCAGATAATCTGTTCCATTCATTTACAGTCCTTTGTGAAAATGAGAACTTTCTTATATATAATCTACACTGCTCCTTTGCTAATGTAACTTTATGTCCTCTAGTCCTTCTATCGTTCTTAATGAGAAAAAAATATTTCCATCAGTATTTTCATAACCATTCATTATTTTAAACACTTCTATCTGATCTCCTCTCAATCTCCTGGTCTCTAGTGTTGTTAAACCGCATTTTTAGGCGTATTTCGTAACTAAGATCCCTCAGTTTTTGTATCATTTTAGTTGCTCTCCTCTGCACTCTTTCTAGTATATTTATATCCTTCCTGCGATATGGACTCCATGCTTGAATACAATATTCTAAATGAGGCCTCACTATTGTTTTGTACAGCAGTATTATTAGCTCTTTTTCCTTATACGTTATGTTTCACCTAATTAAACCAAAGGATTTGATTTCCCTTTGAAGCTGCAATTCCACACTGCTCTGAAACCTTCATATCAGCACTAACGGTTAACCCTAAGTCATTTTCTTTTATAGTAGTACTTAGTACAGTAACCCCCATTGCATATTCTACCTCTTCATTCCCATGTCCTGCGTGGAGGCATTTACATTTCCCAAAATTGAACAGCAATTGCCACTTTTCAGACCATTTGATCAACTTGTCAAGATCATCTTGTAAATGTTGTCTATCTCCATCACTTTTAATACTTCTAAACACTTTTGTATCATCTGCAAATTTCAACAAATTGCTTGTTATTTCATCACCCAAATCGTTGATATACATTAAGAATAATATAGGTCCTAGTACTGATCCCTGTGGTACCCCACTGAATACCGATTTCCAGTTTGAAGCCTCCCCATCAACTACTACACGTTGTCTTCTGTCAATCAGCCATTTTCTATCCAGTTTATTATACCATTTCCTATGCCATGGGCCTTTAGTTTAAGCAGTAATCTTTGATGTGGTACTTTGTCGAAAGCTTTTTGAAAATCTAAGTAGACAATATCTACTGGCGATCCCTCATCTACCTACTTAGTGATGTCTTCCAAAAAACATAACATATTTGTTAAGCATGACCTCGCTTTAAAAAACCCATGTGGAGATGGGTTTATCAAGTTATGTTTAACAAGAAAATCCACCATGTGATCTTTAATTAGTCTTTATAATAATTTGCAAATCACTGATGTTAAACTCACTGGTCTATAGTTCTCCGACTTGTTTCTTGAACCCTTTTTAAAATAACGGTATAATGTTTGCCTCTTTCCATTCTAAAGGAACCACTCCCTCTTCTAATGAGTTTGAAAACTGTTGCAAGCGGTATGCTAATTTGTTCTATAATTTCCAATAGTAGTTTGGGCGGAATCCCATCCACTCCAGGTGGTTTATTATCCTTCATAGCCCTTATTTTCTTAGCTACCTTTTCCGGGGTTACAATTAATTGTCCTAAATAGTCTGAATCTGCCCCCTTGTACTTAGCCTCTGGTACTGGCAGTGAACTAATATCTTCTCTGGTAAACACTGAACTAAAGTACTAATTCAGGTCTTCTGTCATTAAGAATCCCTCTGATATTATATTTCCAGCTGTTTGCTTCGAACATACGCATAAAAACTCTTGCTGTCCCATTTTATTATACTAGTTAATTGTTGTTGATAGCTTTTCTTTGAATTTCTAATTTCAGCTGTAGCTTGGTTAAGTGCTTCTTTATAACTGTTGTAGTGTTCATCATTTCCAGTACATCTATATGAATTCCACATCATTTGTTTATACTTAGTTTTTCTAATGGCTTCTTTCGATAAGTGTTTCTTTTTGGACCGTTTCCCTTGTTTTTTGAAGGGTACAAATTTATCGACCATGCACTTAATTTCACTCTTTAATATATTCCAGCATTCTGTTGCTGTCTTATTTTCACACTTCTGCAGTCGAGCTTAGAGTTGAGTGAGTATAAAGTGGTCCAACACTCTACTCACGCTGCTGCGGACAAGTTTAGAGTTGAGTGAGTATAAAGTGGTCTAAGACTCTGAAGGCGAGCTTAGAGTTGAGTGAGTATAAAGTGGTCTAAGACTCTACTCACACTGCTGCAGACGAGATTAGAGTTGAGTGAGTGTAAAGTGGTCTAAGACTCTACTCACACTGACGCAGACGAGCTTAGAGCTGAGTGAGTATAAAGTGGTCTAAGACTCTACTCACACTGCTGCAGACGAGCTTAGAGTTGAGTATGTAAAGTGGTCTAAGACTCTACTTACGCTGCTGCAGTCGAGCTTAGAGTTGAGTGAGTATAAAGAAAAGTGGTCTGAGACTCTACTCATGCTGCTGCTGACCCGTTTAGAGTTGAGTGAGTATAAAGTGGTCTAAGACCCTACTCACTTTGATGCGGAGCTTAGAGTTGAGTCGGTATAAAGTGGTCTAAGACTCTACTCACGCTGCTGCAGACGAGCTTAGAGTTGAGTGAGTCGAGGACATTGAAGTTGAGGTCTTTGAGGTGATTCAAGTTGAGGTTCGAGAAGATGATAGAGATGACGACCTGGTAGCTCTGCTCCAGACACATTCGTGTCTCGTAAGTCTGAAACAATCAATGGTGATCCAAGTAACGTTACTCGAGTATGAAAAGAGAAATATTTTATAGACATTTTCATGGCACTTTCCACAAAAATTTCAGAAATATTTAGTTACCAACATACCATATGCAAATATATTATTATTTGATGTGTGGCCTACTTTCATATAAACTTGATACACTGCCCAATTGGTCAAGCAAGAACAATTAGTATTACCTGATGGTATCCAGTGTTAAATCCATGCATTAGTTAATTAGAAATGTGTATTTTGTGTCTTACACCTAAGGTTTAATGGATATTTACAAGCTGGGCTTGATTTATTCCATATCTGTTGTTTTCGTTGGCTTTCCAATATCTATCCAATTTGGCCTTAAAGGCTTTGGTGTCGACACTAACCATTTTAAGAGACGCATCCTCAGCCAACAATTTGTAGCTGGACATTGGCTGAAACAAAACGGAACATTAAACAATTCATTAGATCATTCAAATTGTTAAAATTGGGCACAAAACATACACAAAATTCAAGCTAATATATGCATGCCAGTGAAGATACACCTGGAAATAAACTACTCGAGTAGACCATTTCGTAAAGATTGTATATATTAGTTAATGTGTTATTAAAAATACTGTAGAATTTTATCCTGATACACTGCTATTTAGGCCGATTTCCAGTGGTTGTAGAAACCTTGCAGGAGAGTTGGTGAGCTGCAATCTCGCATGTAGCACAGTTAAAGGTTGTTTAAGAAAATGTGCACACATTTTCTGTTTTCATTTTGCCTACCACCCTCCCCCAGAATGGAATGAAGAAAGAGACGAACTATGATAAAACTTTATTTGTTCACAAGGTACATATACATAGCATGCATTTTTACTTAAAATAGTAGCAATTAATGACATAATACTGATTGAATTGGAGTGAAGTAATAGCTGCAACATGTATATAAAACATATGAACAATATTCCTTGTAATTTTTGCTAAATATGCTTTAACCTCTTCGTGTATACCTAAATTATTTTATTTTATATCTTATTTTATACATAAGTTATTTTGTTTTAATCCTAGATCATATCTTTATATTGCATTGTCTATTGCTGTTTTAAAGTTTCTCAGGTTTTGCCAGTGCAGTAGAGATTCCCATTACACATTATAGTTACAGCCCACATGGAGGTATTCTGTTTGAGACTAGGACAATGGCAGGCAGTGAGCCTAAGCAAGTCCAATACACAGGGTAATAGCATAATCTCTCCAGTCAGCTGTCCCAGTGATTAGAGATAGGGCAAAGTCCACAAACCAGTTATAAATAGAGATCAGTGAAGGAGGCTTACAGCAGCAGGCAAACAGTACGAAAATATAGCATTTTGGGGGGCCCTGAGATACCCTTGGAATGATTCAATCAAATACATATTTTGTGTTTATTGGTAGTATACTAAGATATGTCTATACAAAATAAAAAAAGTTGCTGAAGAATTTTTAAAAAAGTAGGCAAAAGGTGAAAATTTACCAGTTTCGGGGGCTCTCAGAATGATTAAATCAATTACAGATTTATTGTGCATAGTGGCAGTACCCTAAGATACATCTATGAAAAATTAAACAAAAAGTTGTTGAACGGTTTCTGAGATATGGTGGGTAACGGTGCACGGCAGACGGCGGAATGATGACAAGTCTGTTCGACCTTCGACCCAAAGGACTAAAAACCATTTAAAATTTCTGCATACATCCAGTGACAGATTTGTAGATGGCATAATTATCTTTATGATGAAATAGAAAAACATTAAATGCCCCCCAAGTTCACCACCCCACCGGACGAATTTAGAAAATGTCTCAATGTACGAACCATCTCAATTGGCCCGGTATATCACATGCACAATTTCAACCTGATACATGCAAAACAGACGGAGATGTGGGGGCACAAACAAACAGAGGACGAACTGTTTTATAATATAGATAAATAATAACTTATCTATAGAAACTGACCAGCAGTTTGTATGTGGCGGGGGTTGTGGGTTCCTAAGTGGGCATGGTGATACCCTCAGCCTCTATGCAGTCACTCTTCTCCTTCGACCTCTTCTCCTTCTTCTCTTGTTTCTCCTTCTTTCATTTCCGCCTCAAAGGCTGCAAATAAAGAGGGCAGTAAATGGGCAGTTAATAACCATCCTGTGAAGGTGTCAAAAGTATTTTTTAACATTTCAACGTCTTGTAATTTTAAGGCAACACCATTCTGACTTGAAATCGATTTTAACACCTCATATATGTGGTGTCATCTAGTGGATAATTGCATGCTACAAGTCATTTTAAAACTTAGTCTATTATGTTGAACTAGCTCCATTTGAAAACATTATTTGCTGAATGTGTATGAGTGCCATGGGGAATCAAAGTACATTTCTTTAAACGTCATGGAGTCTAAAGGGTTAAACAATGAAATGTCAAGGGGTCTAAAGGGTTACAAAATTAAATGTCATGGAGTAAAAACGGTTAAACAATTAATTGCCATGGGGGTCTAAAGGGTTAAACAATTAATTGCCATGGGGTCTAAAGGGTTAAACGATTAATTGCCATGGGGTCTAAAGGGTTAAACAAAACAACAACTAAAATGACGGTGATAGAGACACGAGATGACTCAATCCCACTGACTTCTTCTTCGTCGACGCCAATGTGCTTCTCGGGAGTGCGGGGGGCAGTGGGGGTCGCGAGGGCAGGGGGTGAGAGTTCACCGGCTGCGGAGAAAGCTGAGTGGACATCTTGGGCGGACCCTGACAGCCAGAAGTTCACGTCATCCGTCTATGAAAACAACATCTCTTCATCATCATTATCATTGTTCAGCCGGAGTGTCCCGTGGTTGGGCGAAGGCCTCAGCATGTCGTTTCCAAATCTGCCTGTCTTACGCTATCCTCTGGCAGATGGTGCCCTTCAAGTACTCGTCTAGTTTATCTCTCCATCACTTCGCTGGTCTTCCTCTAGATCGTTTCCCTTCGTAAGGTCTCCAGGTTGTGATATGCGATGTCCATCAGTTATCTCGTAGTCTGCTAATGTGCCCTGTCCAGGTCCACTTCTGTCTTATGATTTGTTTTATCTCGTCTATGACCTTTGTCTTCTGTCTTACCCAGATGTTTGTTTTTCTCTCCTGATATGTGATGTTTAACATACTTCTTTCCATCTTTGCTTGCTACATTTTAATATGAACATAATATTAATAATAATCTGAACATTTATACAGTGACCTTTCAGCTTAAACTGCTCAAAGGCATTTTACAACTTCATTAAAACATTTTCTCACATTTATATGACTTACAGGAGGTTCACTTTCGAAAATAGTGTAGAATATGGTAAAAAAGACCCGGCATGACCTGATGTTAACAACTGTCTATCTAATTCATCAAAGCATAATCCAAAATATAGCACTGAAGAGAAAAACAGCAGGCATGGGTGCTCAAAAAGGGGATTGAAAGTTTGGAACAATGTCAAATGTCAGTAAAACTACTACATCCGTACAGTTCAAAGTTCATGCCAATACCAAAAAGGCACAACTGTCATATAATTGAAGTTTTCTACCGTAACAATAGGACTGAGTAAAAAGTTGATAATAAATTTCTAAAGAGAGAACCTACTGCCATGTTCGTGCAAGAAAAATCAAATGGAGTAGTTTGTAGTACTTTCAAGATTACCTTTTCGGCAACGTCATTCATGTCATAGGTCACTGGCATGTCATCAGGGGTCATTGGCTGGTCAGTACCATTGGCCGAGGCGATGAGGAGACTGGGACTGTCATTTTTGGAGTGGTGGTGGTGACCCTTCTTGCTCTTCTTCTCATGCTGGAAGGCAACAGAGATGAATATAGTGATCTCTCTATTTCTTTCTCTCTCGTTCTCCCTCCTTCCCTCCCTCTCTCACTCCCCCCTCTCTCTCTCTCCCTCCCTCCCTCCGTCTCCGTCTCTCAATCCCTCTCTCCCTACCCCCCTCTCAATCTCCCTCCCTCTCTTTCGTTCTCCTTCCATCCTTCCCTCCCTCTCTCTCACTCCCTCTCTCCATCCCTCCCTCCCTCTCCCTCTCTCACTCCCTCCCTTTCTCTCTCACTCCCTCTCTCATTCTCCCACTCTCACCCCTATCTCTCTCTTTCTCTCACTCTCTCCTCCCCTCTCCCTCTCTCTCTCTCACTGTCTCTCCCCTCCCCTCTCTCTCTCTCACCTCCCCCTCCCTCCCTCCCTCTCTCTCCTCTTCCCTCCCTCCCCCCTCTCAATCTCCCTCCCTCTCTCTCTCTCGTTCTCCTTTCATCCATCCCTACCTCCCTCTCTCTCACTCCCCTCTTTCTCTCATTCTCCCTCTCTACCCCATCTCTCTCTCTCGTTCTCCTTCCATCCATCCCTCCCTGTCACTCCCTCTCTCCCCCCCTTCCCTCCCTCCCTCCCTCTCTCTTTCTCTCATTCTCCCTTTCTCCCCCCTCTCTCTCTCTCACCCTCCTCTCCCTCTCTCTAACTTCCTCTCTCTCTCTCTCTCTCTCTCTCTCTCTCTCTCTCTCTCTCTCTCTCTCTCTCTCTCTCTCTCTCTCTCTCTCTCTCTCTCTCTCTCTCTCTCAAACCGATGCAGCTACAAACCACTAATTTACAATGGTGTCATCTGGTGAATCACTATTCAATTGAATAAAAAAGACTATCCGGAAAGTCACGCATATAAAAGATATGAAAGAAAATAACTTTAAAGAAACCTATCTTTGTGTTTTCGAAAATGCATCGTGAATTGGTGGATCAGAGGCCAATGGTCTAACAAAGCCATTCAAGCCAACATATGAACATAGCAAGATGTGAGTAGAGCTTGATGTCTCAAAGGAGATACACTTACAAGACTCCAATGTTAGCGTGTTAATACATAGATAACTCACCAACAAAGTTTACGGTATGAAAATGTGTAGCATTTTACATTTGTTCAAGCCACCTTCCTTAGATTCCCACTACATTGGGTAGCTGCTAAATTTGACAAACATGAATATTTCTCCCAAACAAACACTGAAATGAATTGTCCCTCCTACCTTCCTCTCCTTCTTGTCTTTCCTGTGTTTCTTCTCTCGTTCATTCCTGTGTTTTTTCTCCCGTGCTGTGGCTGCGGCTGACTCTGGTGGGGCATTCACGCTGAGTGGAGACGACAGAGTCTGGTACGTGTGGACAGGCAACACCTCCTCATCTCGCAGTGGTCTAACAGGGGGAAGGGGACAGGAGGGTCAACATGGGTATGTGTGTGTGCACGTGCGCTTGTGTATGAGTGTGTATGTGTGTGTGTGTGTGTCTTTGTTTGTGCGTGTGTATATGCGTGTGTGTGTGTGTGTGTTTATGTTGTGTGTGTGTTTGCAGTGCATGCATGAATGCGCGTATGCATACATGCTTTGCATATGTATGAATGCATGTGTGCATCGTAGTGTTTCATGTCACTTTGTGTGAGACATGTGTGTTACATGTCTGTGATTCCCTGTCATTTCCAACTAATACAAACTTTTAACAATAAAATATGCATTGTCTCTATAAATAATATTTTTAATACAAATTAACTATCACCAATTGGTACATTAGAGGCCAATGGTGTAAAGAAGCAAGTGAACACAACGTGAGGCAACTATAATATGTTAATATTCAGACTAGTACTACAACCTGATCAAGACACAAACACAAATTAACGTTTTAAAGAATGGTCCATCACTGTGAAGCAATATGCCCAAACCTGTGAGGGGCCCTTGACGGGAGAATAGAATATAATAACACACTCACTCACTCATCTAGGTTAATGTTGAGAAGTCTATGTGGGTCATCTTTAGTACCCTTCGAGTCATCATCATCTGACAAGTTGACTCCCTGTAACTCAGAGAACATCCATCTATGTACGTATATATATTTAACAAGATTTCCACCCAGAGAATTAACTCCAGATGGCAAACGAACTGATGCAAATGGATTCCGTGCAACCCATTCATGCGCTAACAGACACTTTTTTATTTAATTCAACATTGGCAACAAATAAGAGCCTTGTCCTCACCTCTGGTACGTTGTATTCGATGTTGACAGAGATGACGGTGGAGGGATAATTGTCCGAGTCACAGCTCACCTTCTTCTTCCTCGACTTCTTCTCCTTCCGTCTCCATCTCTCCGCCTCCTGCTGACACTGCAGCTGCAGGTATTTGTCCGACATCGACATACCTGAGACAGGTTCATGACACACCTGAGACAGGTTCATGACACACCTGAGACAGGGGTTGGGTTCATGACACACCTGAGACAGATGTTGGGTTCATGACACATCTGAGACAGGTGTTGGGTTCATGATACACCCGAGACAGGTGCTAGATTCATGACACACCTGAGACAGGTGTTTGTACACATACATTTATATATATATTATAAATAAATATATATATATATATATATTATTTAGATTTGCAATAGATAGTATATTAGGTAGGTATTATGGTACAGGTGAGAACTATTAGCAAGTGAAAATTACAATATAATTGAGACATTTGGCTCATCTTCAAACATGACAGGTCAGAATTCTTACCGCCTTGTAATTAGTCCAACAAGTTTCTGATAAGATATGGAAAATTTTGTTCATGGCTCCAAGATTTCAATGGGCAGCAAGAATTAACACTTACGTTGGAGCGTTTAGTGGAAACTTGCAACGTTTAGATCCACCACCTGTGGATCTTGATCACGCATAAAATAAAAAACATGGTGAAAAATTATTGACTGTACTTTCTTTAAACAAATTGAGTTCATTGGTTGTCTCCTTTACACCACATCCATACTCAACAATATGACCATAAACCAGATCTCCTGATTTAACAAAATTTAACAAGATTGCCATCCAGAGAATTAACTCTAGATGGCAGGTGGGCAAGGAAGCCCTTTGGCTTGTCGAGAGTCCAACCCTTTTATCTACATATATCCAGCCCTTCTGAGGTATGTGTCGATTTTATTTTTAAACATATTCACACTACTAGCACCCACACAATCATCAGATAATCTGTTCCATTCATTCACAGTCCTTTGTGAAAATGAGAACTTTCTCCCCTCTAATCTACACTGCTCCTTTACTAATGTAACTTCATGTCCTCTAGTCTTTCTTAACTGAGAAAAACATATTTCTATCAATATTTTCATAACCATTCAATATTTTAAACACTTCTATCTGATCTCCTCTCAGTCTCCTGGTCTCTAGTGTTGTTAAACCACATTCTTTTAGGCGTTTTTCATAACTAAGATCCCTCAGTTTTGGTATCATTTTAGTAGCTCTCCTCTGTACTCTTTCTAGCATATCTATGTCCTTCTTGCGGTATGGCCTCCACGCTTGTATACAATATTCTAAATGAGGCCTAACTATTGTTTTGTACAGTGGTATTATTAGTTCTTTTTCTTTATATACTATATTTCGCCTAATCAATCCAAGGATTTGATTTCCCTTTGAAGCTGCAATTCCACACTGCTCTGAAACCTTCATGTCAGAACTAATTGTCAGCCCTAAGTCTTTTTCTTTTACAGTAGTACTTAGTACAGTTCCCCCCATTGTATATTCTACATATTCGTTCCCATGTCCTGTGTGAAGGCATTTACATTTCCCAAGATTGAACAACATTTGCCACTTTTCAGACCATTTGATCAACCTGTCAAGATCATCTTGTAAATGCTGTCTATCACCATCACTTTCAATCCTTCTAAACACTTTTGTATCATCTGCAAATTTCAACACCTTGCTAGCTATATCATCTTCCAAATCGTTTATATATATTAAGAATAATATAGGTCCCAGTAGTGATCCCTGTGGAACCCCACTCAAGACTGATTTCCAGTTTGAAGCCTCCCCATCAACAACTACCGTTGTCTTCTGTCAATCAGCCATTTTTCTATCCAGTTAATTATACCATTTCCTATGCCATGGGCTTTTAGTTTAAGCAGTAATCTCTGATGTGGCACTTTGTCGAAAGCTTTTTGAAAATCTAAGTAGATGATATCTACGGGTGATCCATCATCTACCCACTTAGTGATATCTTCCAAAAACATAACATATTTATTTAAGCATGACCTCACTTTGAGGAAACCCATGTTGAGATGGGTTTTATCAGAGTTATGTTTAACAAGAAAATCTACCATGTGATCTTTTAATTAGTCTTTCTAATGGTACAAATCACTTTGATGTTAAACTCACTTTGGTCTATAGTTCTCTGGCTTGTTTCTCGAGACCTTTTTAAATAGGTATAATGTTTGTACTTTCGTTCTAAAAGGAACCACTCCCTCTTCTATTGACAAGAGTTGAGAGCTTCGATATTTGCAAAGCGATTATGCTAATTTTATTTCCATTCCATAGTAGTTTGGGTGGAATACCATCCACTCCAGGTGATTTATTTTCCTTCAGCAGCCCTAATTTTTCTTAGCTACCATTTCTGGGGTTACAATTAACTGTCTTAAATAGTCTGATTCTGCCCCCTTGAACTTAGCCTCTGTTACTGGCAGTGAACTAGTGTCTTCTCTGGTAAACACTGAACTAAAATACTCATTCAGGTCTTCTGCCATTAAGAATCCTTCTGATATTATATTTCCAGCACTATCTTCTAGAGGACCGACCTTATCATGAACTTTCTGTTTGCTTCGAACATACGCCTAAAAACTCTTGCTGTCATGTTTTATATTACAAGCTAATTTATGTTCATAGCTTCTCTTTGAATTTATAATTTCAGCTGTAGCTTGATTTAGTGCTTCTTTATAAATGTTGTAGTCTTCGTCATTTCCAGTACGTCTATATGACTTCCACATCATTTGTTTATACTTAATTTACTTTCTAATGTGACTTCTTTTACGATAGTATTTCTTTCTGGTCCGTTTCCCTTGTTTTTTGAAGGGAACAAATTTATCTACGATGCACTCTATTTCATTCTTTAAGATATTCCAGCATTCTGTTGCTGTCTTCTTCTTCAGTGTATTATTCCAGTCTATCTTTGCTAAATATTTCCTCATTTTCTTATATTTTCCTTTGTGGAAATTTCTCCTGAACTGCTTTTTATTATTTCTTTCTGATTTTACTTTGATGATAAAATGTATCTGGTTGTGATCACTACTTCCCAGAGGCTCACATAATTTAACATTGTCAACTAATTCATTCTGTGAGGACAAAACTAAGCCTAACACATTCTCTCCTCTGGTTGGTTCTAGCACATGTTGAGAAAGGAAACTATCTTGTACTAAAACTAAAAACTTGTGGTCCTCACTACCCATACTCTGTAGAGATTTCCATTTTATATGCCCATGGTTAAAATCCCCCATAATAACACAGTCCCGTTTGCTCACTTCCCTTATAGCGTTTTGTATTTTTTCATTCTCTTCTATGCTTATGTTTGGACTTCGATAAACTAACCCAACTGTTAACGTTGAGTTTCCTGTAACCATGTTACACCAAACAGCTTCTTCGCAATCTGCTTCTCTTTCTAATTTTATTTCATAAGCCTGGATAGATTCTTTAATATATAAAATAACTCCACCTCCCTTCTTCCTATTCTATCTTTCCTAAACAGTACATATCCTGTTAGTCCCAATTCGGCATCTGATATATCAGTGGTGGCCCACGATTCGGTTATACCTATTAAGTGAGGGTCAATATCTTCTACCATAATGTTTAGTTCACTTCTTTTGTTTACTATGCTCCTTGCATTTAAACAAATGCATTTATATCCTGATTCAGA
>JAHLWY010001676.1:0-16711 GCA_020002185.1 Paraescarpia echinospica
TACAGTATAGCTGAACCACTCTCATGTCACCTCCTTCTTCCCTGCTGTACAGGGGTGAGGGTCAGGTACAGTATAGCTGAACCACTCTCTGTGTCTCCTCCTGTTCCCTGCTGTACAGGGGTGAGGGTCAGGTACAGTATAGCTGAACCACTCTCATTGTCTCCTCCTTGTTCCCTGCTATACAGTGGTGAGGGTCAGGTACAGTATAGCTGAACCACTCTCTGTGTCTCCTCCTTGTTCCCTGCTGTACAGGGGTGAGGGTCAGGTACAGTATAGCTGAACCACTCTCTGTGTCTCCTCCTTGTTCCCTGCTGTACAGGGGTGAGGGTCAGGTACAGTATAGCTGAACCACTCTCATTGTCTCCTCCTTGTTCCCTGCTGTACATGGGTGAGGGTCAGGTACAGTATAGCTGAACCACTCTCTGTGTCTCCTCCTTGTTCCCTGCTGTACAGTGGTGAGGGTAAGGTACAGTATAGCTGAACCACTCTCTGTGTCTCCTCCTTGTTCCCTGCTGTACAGGGGTGAGGGTCAGGTACAATATAGCTGAACCACTCTCATTGTCTCCTCCTTGTTCCCTGCTGTACAGTGGTGAGGGTCAGGTACACTATAGCTGAACCACTCTCATTGTCTCCTCCTTGTTCCCTGCTGTACAGGGGTGAGGGTAAGGTACAGTATAGCACAACCACTCTCATTTTCTCCTCCTTGTTCCCTGCTGTACAGGGGTGAGGATCAGGTACAGTATAGCTGAACCACTCTCAATGTCTCCTCCTTGTTCCCTGCTGTACAGGGGTGAGGGTCAGGTACAATATAGCTGAACCACTCTCTGTGTCTCCTCCTTGTTCCCTGCTGTACAGGAATGAGGGTCAGGTACAGTATAGCTGAACCACTCTCATTGTCTCCTCCTTGTTCCCTGCTGTACAGGGGTGAGGGTCAGGTACAGTATAGCTGAACCACTCTCTGTGTCTCCTCCTTGTTCCATGGTGTACAGGGGTGAGGGTAAGATACAGTATAGCTGAACCACTCTCTGCGTCTCCTCCTTGTTCCCCGGTGTACAGGGGTGAGGGTCAGGTACAGTATAGCTGAACCACTCTCTGTGTCTCCTCCTTGTTCCCTGGTGTACAGGGGTGAGGGTCAGGTACAGTATAGCTGAACCACTCTCTGTGTCTCCTCCTTCTTCCCTGCTGTACAGGGATGAGGGTCAGGTACACTATAGCTGAACCACTCTCATTGTCTCCTCCTTGTTCCCTGCTGTACAGGGGTGAGGGTCATGTACAGTATAGCTGAACCACTCTCATTGTCTCCTTCTTCTTCCCTGCTGTACAGGGGTGAGGGTCAGGTACAGTATAGCTGAACCACTCTCTGTGTCTCCTCCTTGTTCCCTGGTGTACAGGGTTGAGGGTAAGGTACAGTATAGCTGAACCACTCTCATTGTCTCCTCCTTGTTCCCTGCTGTACAGGGGTGAGGGTCAGGTACAGTATAGCTGAACCACTCTCTGTGTCTCCTCCTTGTTCCCTGCTGTACAGGGGTGAGGGTCAGGTACACTATAGCTGAACTACTCTCATTGTCTCATCCTTGTTCCCTGCTGTACAGGGGTGAGGGTCAGGTACAGTATAGCTGAACCGCTCTCTGTGTCTCCTCCTTGTTCCCTGGTGTACAGGGGTGAGGGTCAGGTACAGTATAGCTGAACCACTCTCTGTGTCTCCTCCTTCTTCCCTGCTGTACAGGGGTGAGGGTCAGGTACAGTATAGCTGAACCACTCTCTGTGTCTCCTACTTGTTCTCTGCTGTACAGGGGTGAGGGTCAGGTACAGTATAGCTGAACCACTCTCATTGTCTCGTCCTTGTTCCCTGCTGTACAGTGGTGAGGGTCAGGTACAGTATAGCTGAACCACTCTCTGTGTCTCCTCCTTGTTTCCTGGTGTACAGGGGTGAGGGTAAGGTACAGTATAGCTGAACCACTCTCATTGTCTCCTCGTTGTTCCCTGCTGTACAGGGGTGAGGGTCAGGTACAGTATAGCTGAACCACTCTCTGTGTCTCCTCCTTGTTCCCTGCTGTACAGTGGTGAGGGTCAGGTACAGTATAGCTGAACCACTCTCATTGTCTCCTCCTTGTTCCCTGCTGTACATGGGTGAGGGTCATGTACAATATAGCTGAACCACTCTCTGTGTCTCCTCCTTGTTCCCTGCTGTACAGAGGTGAGGGTAAGGTACAGTATAGCTGAACCACTCTCTGTGTTTCCTCCTTGTTCCCTGCTGTACAGGGGTGAGGGTCAGGTACAGTATAGTTGAACCACTCTCATTGTCTCCTCCTTGTTCCCTGCTGTACAGGGGTGAGGGTCAGGTACAGTATAGGTGAACCACTCTCATTGTCTCCTCCTTGTTCCATGCTGTACATGGGTGAGGGTAAGGTACAGTATAGATGAACCACTCTCATTTTCTCCTCCTTGTTCCCTGCTGTACAGGGGTGAGGATCAGGTACAGTGTAGCTGAACCATTCTCTGTGTCTCCTCCTTGTTCCCTGGTGTACAGGGGTGAGGGTAAGGTACAGTATAGCTGAACCACTCTCATTGTCTCCTCCTTGTTCCCTGCTGTACAGGGGTGAGGGTCAGGTACAGTATAGCTGAACCACTCTCTGTGTCTCCTCCTTGTTCCCTGCTGTACAGGGGTGAGGGTAAGGTACAGTATAGCTGAACCACTCTCTGTGTCTCCACCTTCTTCCCTGCTGTACAGGGGTGAGGGTCAGGTACAGTATAGCTGAACCACTCTCTGTGTCTCCTCCTTGTTCCTTGCTGTACAGGGGTGAGTGTCAGGTACACTATAGCTGAACCACTCTCATTGTCTCCTCCTTGTTCCCTGCTGTACAGGGGTGAGGGTCAGGTACAGTATAGCTGAACCACTCTCTGTGTCTCCTCCTTGTTCCCTGGTGTACAGGGGTGAAGGTCAGGTACAGTATAGCTGAACCACTCTCTGTGTCACCTCCTTCTTCCCTGCTGTACAGGGGTGAGGGTCAGGTACAGTATAGCTGAACCACTTTCTGTGTCTCCTCCTTGTTCCCTGCTGTACAGGGGTGAGGGTCAGGTACAGTATAGCTGAACCACTCTCATTGTCTCCTCCTTGTTCCCTGCTATACAGTGGTGAGGGTCAGGTACAGTATAGCTGAACCACTCTCTGTGTCTCCTCCTTGTTCCCTGGTGTACAGGGGTGAGGGTAAGTTACAGTATAGCTGAACCACTCTCATTGTCTCCTCCTTGTTCCCTGCTGTACAGGGGTGAGGGTCAGGTACAGTATAGCTGAACCACTCTCTGTGTCTCCTCCTTGTTCCCTGCTGTACAGGGGTGAGGGTCAGGTACAGTATAGCTGAACCACTCTCATTGTCTCCTCCTTGTTCCCTGCTGTACAGGGGTGAGGGTCAGGTACAGTATAGCTGAACCACTCTCTGTGTCTCCTCCTTGTTCCCTGCTGTACAGGGGTGAGGGTCAGGTACAGTATAGCTGAACCACTCTCTGTGTCTCCTCCTTGTTCCCTGCTGTACAGGGGTGAGGGTCAGGTACAGTATAGCTGAACCACTCTCATTGTCTCCTCCTTGTTCCCTGCTGTACAGGGGTGAGGGTCAGGTACAGTATAGCTGAACCACTCTCTGTGTCTCCTCCTTGTTCCCTGCTGTACAGGGGTGAGGGTCAGGTACACTATAGCTGAACTACTCTCATTGTCTCATCCTTGTTCCCTGCTGTACAGGGGTGAGGGTCAGGTACAGTATAGCTGAACCGCTCTCTGTGTCTCCTCCTTGTTCACTGGTGTACAGGGGTGATGGTCAGGTACAGTATAGCTGAACCACTTTCTGTGTCTCCTCCTTCTTCCCTGCTGTACAGGGGTGAGGGTCAGGTACAGTATAGCTGAACCACTCTCTGTGTCTCCTCCTTGTTCCCTGCTGTACAGGGGTGAGGGTCAGGTACAGTATAGCTGAACCACTCTCTGTGTCTCCTCCTTGTTCCCTGGTGTACAGGGGTGAGGGTCAGGTACAGTATAGCTGAACCACTCTCATTGTCTCCTCCTTGTTCCCTGCTGTACAGGGGTGAGGGTCAGGTACAGTATAGCTGAACCACTCTCTGTGTCTCCTCCTTGTTCCCTGCTGTACAGGGGTGAGGGTCAGGTACAGTATAGCTGACCACTCTCTTGTCTCCTCCTTGTTCCCTGCTGTACAGGGGTGAGGGTCAGGTACATTATAGCTGAACCACTCTCTGTGTCTCCTCCTTGTTCCCTGGTGTACAGGAGTGAGGGTCAGGTACAGTATAGCTGAACCACTCTCATTGTCTCCTCCTTGTTCCCTGCTGTACAGTGGTGAGGGTCAGGTACAGTATAGCTGAACCACTCTCATTGTCTCCTCCTTGTTCCCTGCTGTACAGTGGTGAGGGTCAGGTACAGTACAGCTGAACCACTCTCATTGTCTCTTCCATGTTCCCTGCTGCTGTGGGTGAGGGTCAGGTACAATATATAGCTGAACCACTCTTCTGTGTTCCCCTCCTTTGTTCCCTGCTGTACAGGGACGAGGGTCAGTGCTGTATAGCTGAACCACTCTCATTGTCTCCTCCTTGTTCCTGCTGTACAGGGTGAGGGTCAGTACAGTATAGCTGAACCACTCTCTGTGTCTCCTCCTTGTTCCCTGGTGTACAGGGTGAGGGTAAGATACAGTATAAGAACCACTCTCTGTGTCTCCTTCTTGTTCCCTGCTGTACAGGGGTGAGGGTCAGGTACAGTATAGCTGAACCACTCTCATTGTCTCCTCCTTGTTCCCTGCTGTACAGGGGTGAGGGTCAGGTACAGTATAGCTGAACCACTCTCTGTGTCTCCTCCTTGTTCCCTGCTGTACAGGGGTGAGGGTCAGGTACAGTATAGCTGAACCACTCTCTGTGTCTCCTCCTTGTTCCCTGCTGTACAGGGGTGAGGGTAAGGTACAGTATAGCTGAACCACTCTCTGTGTTTCCTCCTTGTTCCCTGCTGTACAGGGGTGAGGGTCAGGTACAGTATAGCTGAACCACTCTCATTGTCTCCTCCTTGTTCCCTGCTGTACAGGGGTGAGGGTCAGATACAGTATAGCTGAACCACTCTCATTGTCTCCTCCTTGTTCCATGCTGTACAGGGGTGAGGGTAAGGTACAGTATAGATGAACCACTCTCATTTTCTCCTCCTTGTTCACTGCTGTACAGGGGTGAGGATCAGGTACAGTGTAGCTGAACCACTCTCTGTGTCTCCTCCTTGTTCCCTGCTGTACAGGGGTGAGGGCTGTGCGCTGCATAGTTGAACCACTCTCATTGTCTCCTCCTTGTTCCATGCTGTACAGGTGAGGGGTAAGGTACAGTATAGATGAACCACTCTCATTTTCTCCTCCTCCTTGTTCACTGCTGTACAGTGGGGTGAGGATCAGGTACAGTGTGTGTAGCTGAACCATTCTCTGTGTCTCCCTCCTTGTTCCCTGGTGTGGCCAGGTGAGGGTAAGTGTACAGAATAGCTGAACCACTCTCATTGTCTCCTCCTTGTCTCGCTGTACACAGGTGAGGGTCAGTACAGTATAGCTGAAACCACTCTCTGTGTCTCCTCCTGTTCCCTGCTGTACAGGGTGAGGGTAAGGTACAGTATAGCTGAACCCACTTCTGTGTTCCCACCTTCTTCCTGCTGTGGCCAGGTGAGGGTTGTAGCTGTGCATAGCTGAACCACTCTCTGTGTCTCCTCCCTGTTCCCTGCTGTACAGGGGTGAGGGTCAGGTACAGTACAGCTGAACCACTCTCTGTGTCTCCTCCTTGTTCCCTGCTGTACAGGGGTGAGGGTCAGGTACAGTACAGCTGAACCACTCTCTGTGTCTCCTCCCTGTTCCCTGCTGTACAGGGGTGAGGGTCAGGGCATGCATAGCTGAACCACCTTCTGTGTCACCTCCTTCTTCCTGCCACAGGTGAGGGTCAGGTACAGTATAGCTGAACCACTTTCTGTGTTCCTCCTTGTTCCCCTGCTGTACAGGTAGTGGGTCAGGCATAGCTGAACCACTCTCATTGTCTCCTCCTTGTTCCCTGCTACAGTGGTGAGGGTCAGGTACTGTATAGCTGAACCACTCTCTGTGTTCCCTCCTTGTTCCCTGGTGTACAGGGTGAGGGTCAGGTACAGTATAGCTGAACTACTCTCATTGTCTCATCCTTGTTCCCTGCTGTACAGGGGTGAGGGTCAGGTACAGTATAGCTGAACCACTCTCTGTGTCTCCTCCTTGTCTCTGCTGTACAGTGGTGAGGGTGGCACAGTATATAGCTGAACCACTCTCTGTGTCTCTCCTCCTGTCTCTCTGGTGTACACAGGGTTGAGGGTGGGTACAGTATAGCTGAACCACTCTCATTGTCTCCTCCTTGTTCCCTGCTCTACAGGGGTGAGGGTCAGGTACAGTATAGCTGAACCACTCTCTGTGTCTCCTCCTTGTTCCCTGCTGTACAGGTGTGAGGGTCAGGTACACTATAGCTGAACTACTCTCATTGTCTCATCCTTGTTCCCTGCTGTACAGGGGTGAGGGTCAGGTACAGTATAGCTGAACCGCTCTCTGTGTCTCCTCCTTGTTCCCTGGTGTACAGGGGTGAGGGTCAGGTACAGTATAGCTGAACCACTCTCTGTGTCTCCTCCTTCTTCCCTGCTGTACAGGGGTGAGGGTCAGGTACAGTATAGCTGAACCACTCTCTGTGTCTCCTACTTGTTCTCTGCTGTACAGGGGTGAGGGTCAGGTACAATATAGCTGAACCACTCTCATTGTCTCGTCCTTGTTCCCTGCTGTACAGTGGTGAGGGTCAGGTACAGTATAGCTGAACCACTCTCTGTGTCTCCTCCTTGTTTCCTGGTGTACAGGGGTGAGGGTAAGGTACAGTATAGCTGAACCACTCTCTTTGTCTCCTCGTTGTTCCCTGCTGTACAGGGGTGAGGGTCAGGTACAGTATAGCTGAACCACTCTCTGTGTCTCCTCCTTGTTCCCTGCTGTACAGTGGTGAGGGTCAGGTACAGTATAGCTGAACCACTCTCATTGTCTCCTCCTTGTTCCCTGCTGTACATGGGTGAGGGTCATGTACAATATAGCTGAACCACTCTCTGTGTCTCCTCCTTGTTCCCTGCTGTACAGTGGTGAGGGTAAGGTACAGTATAGCTGAACCGCTCTCTGTGTTTCCTCCTTGTTCCCTGCTGTACAGGGGTGAGGGTCAGGTACAGTATAGTTGAACCACTCTCATTGTCTCCTCCTTGTTCCCTGCTGTACAGGGGTGAGGGTCAGGTACAGTATAGCTGAACCACTCTCATTGTCTCCTCCTTGTTCCATGCTGTACAGGGGTGAGGGTAAGGTACAGTATAGATGAACCACTCTCATTTTCTCCTCCTTGTTCCCTGCTGTACAGGGGTGAGGATCAGGTACAGTGTAGCTGAACCATTCTCTGTGTCTCCTCCTTGTTCCCTGGTGTACAGGGGTGAGGGTAAGGTACAGTATAGCTGAACCACTCTCATTGTCTCCTCCTTGTTCCCTGCTATACAGTGGTGAGGGTCAGGTACAGTATAGCTGAACCACTCTCTGTGTCTCCTCCTTGTTCCCTGCTGTACAGGGGTGAGGGTCAGGTACAGTATAGCTGAACCACTCTCATTGTCTCCTCCTTGTTCCCTGCTGTACAGGGGTGAGGGTCAGGTACAGTATAGCTGAACCACTCTCTGTGTCTCCTCCTTGTTCCCTGGTGTACAGGGGTGAAGGTCAGGTACAGTATAGCTGAACCACTCTCTGTGTCACCTCCTTCTTCCCTGCTGTACAGGGGTGAGGGTCAGGTACAGTATAGCTGAACCACTTTCTGTGTCTCCTCCTTGTTCCCTGCTGTACAGGGGTGAGGGTCAGGTACAGTATAGCTGAACCACTCTCATTGTCTCCTCCTTGTTCCCTGCTATACAGTGGTGAGGGTCAGGTACAGTATAGCTGAACCACTCTCTGTGTCTCCTCCTTGTTCCCTGCTGTACAGGGGTGAGGGTCAGGTACAGTATAGCTGAACCACTCTCTGTGTCTCCTTGTTCCCTGCTGTACAGGGGTGGGGGTCAGGTACAGTATAGCTGAACCACTCTCTGTGTCTCCTCCTTGTTCCCTGCTGTACAGGGGTGAGGGTCAGGTACAGTATAGCTGAACCACTCTCATTGTCTCCTCCTTGTTCCCTTCTGTACAGTGGTGAGGGTCAGGTACAGTATAGCTGAACCACTCTCATTGTCTCCTCCTTGTTCCCTGCTGTACAGGGGTGAGGGTAAGGTACAGTATAGCAGAACCACTCTCATTTTCTCCTCCTTGTTCCCTGCTGTACAGTGGTGAGGATCAGGTACAGTATAGCTGAACCACTCTCATTGTCTCCTCCTTGTTCCCTGCTGTACAGGGGTGAGGGTCAGGTACAATATAGCTGAACCACTCTCTGTGTCTCCTTCTTGTTCCCTGCTGTTCAGGGGTGAGGGTCAGGTACAGTATAGCTGAACCACTCTCATTGTCTCCTCCTTGTTCCCTGCTGTACAGGGGTGAGGGTCAGGTACAGTATAGCTGAACCACTCTCTGTGTCTCCTCCTTGTTCCCTGGTGTACATGGGAGAGGGTCATGTACAATATAGCTGAACCACTCTCTGTGTCTCCTCCTTGTTCCCTGCTGTACAGGGGTGAGGGTAAGGTACAGTATAGCTGAACCACTCTCTGTGTTTCCTCCTTGTTCCCTGCTGTACAGGGGTGAGGGTCAGGTACAGTATAGTTGAACCACTCTCATTGTCTCCTCCTTGTTCCCTGCTGTACAGGGGTGAGGGTCAGGTACTATATAGCTGAACCACTCTCTGTGTCTCCTCCTTGTTCCTTGGTGTACAGGGTTGAGGGTAAGGTACAGTATAGCTGAACCACTCTCATTGTCTCCTCCTTGTTCCCTGCTGTACAGGGGTGAGGGTCAGGTACAGTATAGCTGAACCACTCTCTGTGTCTCCTCCTTGTTCCCTGCTGTACAGGGGTGAGGGTCAGGTACACTATAGCTGAACTACTCTCATTGTCTCATCCTTGTTCCCTGCTGTACAGGGGTGAGGGTCAGGTACAGTATAGCTGAACCGCTCTCTGTGTCTCCTCCTTGTTCCCTGGTGTACAGAGGTGAGGGTCAGGTACAGTATAGCTGAACCACTCTCTGTGTCTCCTCCTTCTTCCTTGCTGTACAGGGGTGAGGGTCAGGTACAGTATAGCTGAACCACTCTCTGTGTCTCCTACTTGTTCTCTGCTGTACAGGGGTGAGGGTCAGGTACAGTATAGCTGAACCACTCTCATTGTCTCGTCCTTGTTCCCTGCTGTACAGTGGTGAGGGTCAGGTACAGTATAGCTGAACCACTCTCTGTGTCTCCTCCTTGTTTCCTGGTGTACAGGGGTGAGGGTCAGGTACACTATAGCTGAACCACTCTCATTGTCTCCTCCTTGTTCCCTGCTGTACAGGGGTGAGGGTCAGGTACAGTATAGCTGAACCACTCTCTGTGTCTCCTCCTTGTTCCCTGGTGTACAGGGGTGAAGGTCAGGTACAGTATAGCTGAACCACTCTCTGTGTCACCTCCTTCTTCCCTGCTGTACAGGGTTGAGGGTCAGGTACAGTATAGCTGAACCACTTTCTGTGTCTCCTCCTTGTTCCCTGCTGTACAGGGGTGAGGGTCAGGTACAGTATAGCTGAACCACTCTCATTGTCTCCTCCTTGTTCCCTGCTATACAGTGGTGAGGGTCAGGTACAGTATAGCTGAACCACTCTCTGTGTCTCCTCCTTGTTCCCTGCTGTACATGGGTGAGGGTCAGGTACAGTATAGCTGAACCACTCTCTGTGTCTCCTCCTTGTTCCCTGCTGTACAGTGGTGAGGGTAAGGTACAGTATAGCTGAACCACTCTCTGTGTCTCCTCCTTGTTCCCTGCTGTACAGGGGTGAGGGTCAGGTACAATATAGCTGAACCACTCTCATTGTCTCCTCCTTGTTCCCTTCTGTACAGTGGTGAGGGTCAGGTACAGTATAGCTGAACCACTCTCATTGTCTCCTCCTTGTTCCATGCTGTACAGGGGTGAGGGTAAGGTACAGTATAGCAGAACCACTCTCATTTTCTCCTCCTTGTTCCCTGCTGTACAGTGGTGAGGATCAGGTACAGTATAGCTGAACCACTCTCATTGTCTCCTCCTTGTTCCCTGCTGTACAGGGGTGAGGGTCAGGTACAATATAGCTGAACCACTCTCTGTGTCTCCTCCTTGTTCCCTGCTGTACAGGAATGAGGGTCAGGTACAGTATAGCTGAACCACTCTCATTGTCTCCTCCTTGTTCCCTGCTGTACAGGGGTGAGGGTCAGGTACAGTATAGCTGAACCACTCTCTGTGTCTCCTCCTTGTTCCCTGGTGTACAGGGGTGAGGGTAAGATACAGTATAGCTGAACCACTCTCTGCGTCTCCTCCTTGTTCCCCGGTGTACAGGGGTGAGGATCAGGTACAGTATAGCTGAACCACTCTCTGTGTCTCCTCCTTGTTCCCTGGTGTACAGGGGTGAGGGTAAGGTACAGTATAGCTGAACCACTCTCATTGTCTCCTCCTTGTTCCCTGCTGTACAGGGGTGAGGGTCAGGTACAATATAGCTGAACCACTCTCTGTGTCTCCTCCTTGTTCCCTGCTGTACAGGGGTGAGGGTCAGGTACAATATAGCTGAACCACTCTCTGTGTCTCCTCCTTGTTCCCTGCTGTACAGGGGTGAGGGTCAGGTACAGTATAGCTGAACCACTCTCTGTGTCTCCTCCTTGTTCCCTGGTGTACATGGGAGAGGGTCATGTACAATATAGCTGAACCACTCTCTGTGTCTCCTCCTTGTTCCCTGCTGTACAGGGGTGAGGGTAAGGTACAGTATAGCTGAACCACTCTCTGTGTTTCCTCCTTGTTCCCTGCTGTACAGGGGTGAGGGCCAGGTACAATATAGTTGAACCACTCTCATTGTCTCCTCCTTGTTCCCTGCTGTACAGGGGTGAGGGTCAGGTACAGTATAGCTGAACCACTCTCATTGTCTCCTCCTTGTTCCATGCTGTACAGGGGTGAGGGTAAGGTACAGTATAGATGAACCACTCTCATTTTCTCCTCCTTGTTCACTGCTGTACAGGGGTGAGGATCAGGTACAGTGTAGCTGAACCATTCTCTGTGTCTCCTCCTTGTTCCCTGGTGTACAGGGGTGAGGGTAAGGTACAGTATAGCTGAACCACTCTCATTGTCTCCTCCTTGTTCCCTGCTATACAGTAGTGAGGGTCAGGTACAGTATAGCTGAACCACTCTCTGTGTCTCCTCCTTGTTCCCTGCTGTACAGGGGTGAGGGTCAGGTACAGTATAGCTGAACCACTCTCATTGTCTCCTCCTTGTTCCCTGCTGTACAGGGGTGGGGGTCAGGCACAGTATAGCTGAACCACTCTCTGTGTCTCCTCCTTGTTCCCTGCTGTACAGGGGTGAGGGTCAGGTACACTATAGCTGAACCACTCGCATTGTCTCATCCTTGTTCCCTGCTGTACAGGGGTGAGGGTCAGGTACAGTATAGCTGAACCACTCTCTGTGTCTCCTCCTTGTTCCCTGGTGTACAGGGTGAAGGTCAGGGTACATGTGCATAGCTGAACCACTCTGTGTCTCCTCCTTGTTCCCTGCTGTACAGGGGTGAGGGTCAGGTACAGTATAGCTGAACCACTTTCTGTGTCTCCTCCTTGTTCCCTGCTGTACAGGGGTGAGGGTCAGGTACAGTATAGCTGAACCACTCTCATTGTCTCCTCCTTGTTCCCTGCTATACAGTGGTTAGGGTCAGGTACAGTATAGCTGAACCTCTCTCATTGTCTCCTCCTTGTTCCCTGCTGTACAGGGGTGAGGGTCAGGTACAGTATAGCTGAACCACTCTCTGTGTCTCCTCCTTGTTCCCTGCTGTACAGGGGTGAGGATCAGGTACAGTATAGCTGAACCACTCTCTGTGTCTCCTCCTTGTTCCCTGGTGTACAGGGGTGAGGGTAAGGTACAGTATAGCTGAACCACTCTCATTGTCTCCTCCTTGTTACCTGCTGTACAGGGGTGAGGGTCAGGTACAGTATAGCTGAACCACTCTCTGTGTCTCCTCCTTGTTCCCTGCTGTACATGGGTGAGGGTCAGGTACAGTATAGCTGAACCACTCTCTGTGTCTCCTCCTTGTTCCCTGCTGTACAGGGGTGAGGGTCAGGTACAGTATAGCTGAACCACTCTCATTGTCTCCTCCTTGTTCCCTGCTGTACAGGGGTGAGGGTCAGGTACAGTATAGCTGAACCACTCTCTGTGTCTCTTCCTTGTTCCCTGCTGTACAGGGGTGAGGGTCAGGTACACTATAGCTGAACTACTCTCATTGTCTCATCCTTGTTCCCTGCTGTACAGGGGTGAGGGTCAGGTACAGTATAGCTGAACCGCTCTCTGTGTCTCCTCATTGTTCCCTGGTGTACAGGGGTGAGGGTCAGGTACAGTATAGCTGAACCACTCTCTGTGTCTCCTCCTTCTTCCCTGCTGTACAGGGGTGAGGGTCAGGTACAATATAGCTGAACCACTCTCTGTGTCTCCTACTTGTTCTCTGCTGTACAGGGGTGAGGGTCAGGTACAGTATAGCTGAACCACTCTCATTGTCTCGTCCTTGTTCCCTGCTGTACAGTGGTGAGGGTCAGGTACAGTATAGCTGAACCACTATCTGTGTCTCCTCCTTGTTTCCTGGTGTACAGGGGTGAGGGTAATGTACAGTATAGCTGAACCACTCTCATTGTCTCCTCGTTGTTCCCTGCTGTACAGGGGTGAGGGTCAGGTACAGTATAGCTGAACCACTCTCTGTGTCTCCTCCTTGTTCCCTGCTGTACAGTGGTGAGGGTCAGGTACAGTATAGCTGAACCACTCTCATTGTCTCCTCCTTGTTCCCTGCTGTACATGGGTGAGGGTCATGTACAATATAGCTGAACCACTCTCTGTGTCTCCTCCTTGTTCCCTGCTGTACAGAGGTGAGGGTAAGGTACAGTATAGCTGAACCACTCTCTGTGTTTCCTCCTTGTTCCCTGCTGTACAGGGGTGAGGGTCAGGTACAGTATAGTTGAACCACTCTCATTGTCTCCTCCTTGTTCCCTGCTGTACAGGGGTGAGGGTCAGGTATAGTATAGCTGAACCACTCTCATTGTCTCCTCCTTGTTCCATGCTGTACAGGGGTGAGGGTAAGGTACAGTATAGCTGAACCACTCTCATTTTCTCCTCCTTGTTCCCTGCTGTACAGGGGTGAGGATCAGGTACAGTGTAGCTGAACCATTCTCTGTGTCTCCTCCTTGTTCCCTGGTGTACAGCGGTGAGGGTAAGGTACAGGATAGCTGAACCACTCTCATTGTCTCCACCTTCTTCCCTGCTGTACAGGGGTGAGGGTCAGGTACAGTATAGCTGAACCACTCTCTGTGTCTCCTCCTTGTTCCTTGCTGTACAGGGGTGAGGGTCAGGTACACTATAGCTGAACCACTCTCATTGTCTCCTCCTTGTTCCCTGCTGTACAGGGGTGAGGGTCAGGTACAGTATAGCTGAACCACTCTCTGTGTCTCCTCCTTGTTCCCTGGTGTACAGGGGTGAAGGACAGGTACAGTATAGCTGAACCACTCTCTGTGTCACCTCCTTCTTCCCTGCTGTACAGGGGTGAGGGTCAGGTACAGTATAGCTGAACCACTTTCTGTGTCTCCTCCTTGTTCCCTGCTGTACAGGGGTGAGGGTCAGGTACAGTATAGCTGAACCACTCTCATTGTCTCCTCCTTGTTCCCTGCTATACAGTGGTGAGGGTCAGGTACAATATAGCTGAACCACTCTCTGAGTCTCCTCCTTGTTCCCTGCTGTACATGGGTGAGGTCAGGTACAATTATAGCTGAACCACATCTCATGTCTCCTCCTTGTTCCCTGCTGTACAGTGAATTTGAGGGGTCAGGTACAGTATAGCTGAACCACTTTCTGTGTCTCCTCCTTGTTCCCTGCTGTACAGGGGTGAGGGTCAGGTACAATATAGCTGAACCACTCTCATTGTCTCCTCCTTGTTCCCTTCTGTACAGTGGTGAGGGTCAGGTACAGTATAGCTGAACCACTCTCATTGTCTCCTCCTTGTTCCATGCTGTACAGGGGTGAGGGTAAGGTACAGTATAGCAGAACCACTCTCATTTTCTCCTCCTTGTTCCCTGCTGTACAGGGGTGAGGGTCAGGTACAGTATAGCTGAACCACTCTCAGTGTCTCCTCCTTGTTCCCTGCTGTACAGGGGTGAGGGTCAGGTACAGTATAGCTGAACCACTCTCATTGTCTCCTCCTTGTTCCCTGCTGTACAGGGGTGAGGGTCAGGTACAGTATAGCTGAACCACTCTCATTGTCTCCTCCTTGTTCCCTGCTGTACAGGGGTGAGGGTCAGGTACAGTATAGCTGAACCACTCTCTGTGTCTCCTCCTTGTTCCCTGGTGTACAGGGGTGAGGGTAAGATACAGTATAGCTGAACCACTCTCTGCGTCTCCTCCTTGTTCCCCGGTGTACAGGGGTGAGGATCAGGTACAGTATAGCTGAACCACTCTCTGTGTCTCCTCCTTGTTCCCTGGTGTACAGGGGTGAGGGTAAGGTACAGTATAGCTGAACCACTCTCATTGTCTCCTCCTTGTTCCCTGCTGTACAGGGGTGAGGGTCAGGTACAATATAGCTGAACCACTCTCTGTGTCTCCTTCTTGTTCCCTGCTGTACAGGGGTGAGGGTCAGGTACAGTATAGCTGAACCACTCTCATTGTCTCCTCCTTGTTCCCTGCTGTACAGGGGTGAGGGTCAGGTACAGTATAGCTGAACCACTCTCTGTGTCTCCTCCTTGTTCCCTGGTGTACATGGGAGAGGGTCATGTACAATATAGCTGAACCACTCCCTGTGTCTCCTCCTTGTTCCCTGCTGTACAGGGGTGAGGGTAAGGTACAGTATAGCTGAACCACTCTCTGTGTTTCCTCCTTGTTCCCTGCTGTACAGGGGTGAGGGCCAGGTACAGTATAGTTGAACCACTCTCATTGTCTCCTCCTTGTTCCCTGCTGTACAGGGGTGAGGGTCAGGTACAGTATAGCTGAACCACTCTCATTGTCTCCTCCTTGTTCCATGCTGTACAGGGGTGAGGGTAAGGTACAGTATAGATGAACCACTCTCATTTTCTCCTCCTTGTTCACTGCTGTACAGGGGTGAGGATCAGGTACAGTGTAGCTGAACCATTCTCTGTGTCTCCTCCTTGTTCCCTGGTGTACAGGGGTGAGGGTAAGGTACAGTATAGCTGAACCACTCTCATTATCTCCTCCTTGTTCCCTGCTGTACAGGGGTGAGGGTCAGGTACAGTATAGCTGAACCACTCTCTGTGTCTCCTACTTGTTCCCTGCTGTACAGGGGTGAGGGTAAGGTACAGTATAGCTGAACCACTCTCTGTGTCTCCACCTTCTTCCCTGCTGTACAGGGGTGAGGGTCAGGTACAGTATAGCTGAACCACTCTCTGTGTCTCCTCCTTGTTCCTTGCTGTACAGGGGTGAGGGTAAGGTACAGTATAGCTGAACCACTCTCTGTGTCTCCTCCTTGTTCCTTGCTGTACAGGGGTGAGGGTAAGGTACAGTATAGCTGAACCACTCTCTGTGTCTCCTCCTTGTTCCCTGGTGTACAGGGGTGAAGGTCAGGTACAGTATAGCTGAACCACTCTCTGTGTCACCTCCTTCTTCCCTGCTGTACAGGGGTGAGGGTCAGGTACAGTATAGCTGAACCACTCTCTGTGTCTCCTCCTTGTTCCCTGCTGTACAGGGGTGAGGGTCAGGTACAGTATAGCTGAACCACTCTCTGTGTCTCCTCCTTCTTCCCTGCTGTACAGGGGTGAGTGTCAGGTACAGTATAGCTGAACCACTCTGTGTCTCCTCCTTGTTCCCTGCTGTACAGGGGTGAGGGTCAGGTACAGTATAGCTGAACCACTCTCATTGTCTCCTCCTTGTTCCCTGCTGTACAGGGGTGAGGGTCAGGTACAGTATAGCTGAACCACTCTCTGTGTCTCCTCCTTGTTCCCTGGTGTACATGGGTGAGGGTCATGTACAATATAGCTGAACCACTCTCTGTGTCTCCTCCTTGTTCCCTGCTGTACAGGGGTGAGGGTAAGGTACAGTATAGCTGAACCACTCTCTGTGTTTCCTCCTTGTTCCCTGCTGTACAGGGGTGAGGGCCAGGTACAGTATAGTTGAACCACTCTCATTGTCTCCTCCTTGTTCCCTGCTGTACAGGGGTGAGGGTCAGGTACAGTATAGCTGAACCACTCTCATTGTCTCCTCCTTGTTCCCTGCTCTACAGGGGTGAGGGTCAGGTAAAGTATAGCTGAACCACTCTCTGTGTCTCCTCCTTGTTCCCTGCTGTACAGGGGTGAGGGTCAGGTACACTATAGCTGAACTACTCTCATTGTCTCATCCTTGTTCCATGCTGTACAGGGGTGAGGGTCAGGTACAGTATAGCTGAACCGCTCTCTGTGTCTCCTCCTTGTTCCCTGGTGTACAGGGGTGAGGGTCAGGTACATTATAGCTGAACCACTCTCTGTGTCTCCTCCTTGTTCCCTGGTGTACAGGGTTGAGGGTAAGGTACAGTATAGCTGAACCACTCTCATTGTCTCCTCCTTGTTC
>JAHLWY010001677.1:0-16678 GCA_020002185.1 Paraescarpia echinospica
GAGACTGCCGAGGATTTAGAGCGGGAATGCAGTCATCAACAGAGCGAAAGACTGCCGAGGATTTAGAGTGGGAACGAACTTATAAACAGAGCAAGAGACTGTCGAGGACTTATAGGGAGTGGGAATGCAAAATCATCAACAGAGCGAGAGACTGCCGAGGATTTAGAGCGGGAATGCAGTCATCAACAGAGCGAAAGGCTGCAGAGGATTTAGAGTGGGAACGCACTCATAAACAGAGCAAGAGACTGCCGAGGACTTCTAGAGAGTGGGAATGCAAAGTCATCAACAGAGCGAGAGACTGCCGAAGATTTAGAGTGGGAATGAAAAGTCATCAACAGAGCGAGAGACTGCCGAGGATTTAGAGTGGGAATGCAAAGTCATCAACAGAGCGAGAGACTGCCGAGGATTTAGAGTGGGAATGCAAAGTCATCAACAGAACGAGAGACTGCCGAGGGTTTAGAGTGGGAATGCAAAGTCATCAACAGAGCGAGAGACTGCCGAGGGTTTAGAGTGGGAATGCAAAGTCATCAACAGAGCGAGAGACTGTCGAGGATTTAGAGTGGGAATGCAAAGTCATCAACAGAGCGAGAGACTGCCGAGGATTTAGAGTGGGAATGCAAAGTCATCAGCAGAGTGAGAGACTGCCGAGGATTTAGAGTGGGAACGCACTCATAAACAGAGCAAGGGACTGCCGAGGACTTATAGAGAGTGGGAATGCAAAGTCATCAAAAGAGCGAGAGACTGCCGAGGATTTAGAGTGGGAATGCAAAGTCATGAACAGAGCGAGAGACTGCCGAGTATTTAGAGTGGGAATGCAAAGTCATCAACAGAGCGAGAGACTGCCGAGGATTTAGAGCGGGAATGCAGTCATCAACAGAGCGAAAGACTGCCGAGGATTTAGAGTGGGAACGCACTCATAAACAGAGCAAGAGACTGTCGAGGACTTCTAGGGAGAGGGAATGCAAAATCGTCAACAGGGCGAGAGACTGCCGAGGATTTAGAGCGGGAATGCAGTTATCAACAGAGCGAAAGACTGCCGAGGATTTAGAGTGGGAACGCACTCATAAACAGAGCAAGAGACTGCCGAGGATTTAGAGTGGGAATGCAAAGTCATCAACAGAGCGAGAGACTGCCGAGGATTTAGAGTGGGAATGAAAAGTCATCAACAGAGCGAGAGACTGCCGAGGGTTTAGAGTGGGAATGCAAAGTCATCAACAGAGCGAGAGACTGCCGAGGATTTAGAGTGGGAATGCAAAGTCATCAACAGATCGAGAGACTGCCGAGGATTTAGAGTTTGAATGCAAAGTCATCAACAGAGCGAGAGACTGCCGAGGATTTAGAGTGGGAATGCAAAGTCATTAACAGAGCGAGAGACTGCCGAGGGTTTAGAGTGGGAATGCAAAGTCATCAACAGAGCGAGAGACTGCCGAGGGTTTAGAGTGGGAATGCAAAGTCATCAACAGAGCGAGAGACTGCCGAGGATTTAGAGTGGGAATGCAATGTCATCAACAGAGCGAGAGACTGCCGAAGATTTAGAGTGGGAATGCAAAGTCATCAACAGAGTGAGAGACTGCCGAGGATTTAGAGTGGGAATGCAAAGTCATCAAAAGAGCGAGAGTCTTCCGAGGATTTAGAGTGGGAACGCACTCATAAACAGAGCAAGAGACTGCCGAGGACTTATAGAGAGTGGGAATGCAAAGTCATCAACAGAGCGAGAGACTGCCGAATATTTAGAGTGGGAATGCAAAGTCATCAAAAGAGCGAGAGACTGCCAAGGGTTTAGAGTGGGAATGCAAAGTCATCAACAGAGCGAGAGACTGCCGAGGATTTAGAGTGGGAATGCAAAGTCATCAACAGAGCGAGATACTGCCGAGGCTTTAGAGTGGGAATGCAAAGTCATCAACAGAGTGAGAGACTGCCGAGGATTTAGAGTGGGAACGCACTCATAAAGAGAGCAAGAGACTTTCGAGGACTTCTAGAGAGTGGGAATGCAAAGTCATTAACAGAGCGAGAGACTGCCGAGGATTTAGAGTGTGAATGCACTGCTCAACAGAGTGAGAGACTGCCGAAGATTTAGAGTGGGAATGCACTCATCAACAGAGTGAGAGACTGCCGAGGGTTTAGAGTGGGAATGCAAAGTCATCAACAGAGCGAGAGACTGACGAGGGTTTAGAGTGGGAATGCAAAGTCATCAACAGAGCGAGAGACTGTCGATGATTTAGAGTGGGAATGCAAAGTCATCAACAGAGCGAGAGACTGCCGAGGATTTAGAGTGGGAATGCAAAGTCATCAACAGAGTGAGAGACTGCCGAGGATTTAGAGTGGGAACCCACTCATAAACAGAGCAAGGGACTTCCGAGGACTTATAGAGAGTGGGAATGCAAAGTCATCAAAAGAGCGAGACACCTCCGAGGATTTAGAGTGGGAATGCAAAGTCATCAACAGAGCGAGAGTCTGCCGAGGATTTAGAGTGGGAACGCACTCATAAACAGAGCAAGAGACTGCCGAGGACTTATAGAGAGTGGGAATGCAAAGTCATCAACAGAGCGAGAGACTGCCGAGGATTTAGAGCGGGAATGCAGTCATCAACAGAGCGAAAGACTGCCGAGGATTTAGAGTGGGAACGCACTCATAAACAGAGCAAGAGACTGCCGAGGACTTCTAGAGAGTGGGAATGCAAAGTCATCAACAGAGCGAGAGACTGCCGAGGATTTAGAGTGGGAATGCAAAGTCATCAACAGAGCGAGAGACTGCCGAGGGTTTAGAGTGGGTATGCAAAGTCATCAACAAAGCGAGAGACTGCCGAGGATTTAGAGTGGGAATGCAAAGTCATAAATAAAAAGCGAGAGACTGCCGAGGATTTAGAGTGGGAATGCAAAGTCATCGACAGAGCGAGAGACTGTCGAGTGTTTAGAGTGGGAATGCAAAGTCGTCAACAGAGCGAGAGACTGCCGAATATTTAGATTGGGAATGCAAAGTCATCAAAAGAGCGAGAGACTGCCAAGGGTTTAGAGTGGGAATGCAAAGTCATCAACAGAGCGAGAGACTGCCGAGGATTTAGAGTGGGAATGCAAAGTCATCAACAGAGCGAGATACTGCCGAGGCTTTAGAGTGGGAATGCAAAGTCATCAACAGAGTGAGAGACTGCCGAGGATTTAGAGTGGGAACGCACTCATAAACAGAGCAAGAGACTTTCGAGGACTTCTAGAGAGTGGGAATGCAAAGTCATTAACAGAGCGAGAGACTGCCGAGGATTTAGAGTGTGAATGCACCCATCAACAGAGTGAGAGACTGCCGAAGATTTAGAGAGGGAATGCACTCATCAACAGAGTGAGAGACTGCCGAGGGTTTAGAGTGGGAATGCAAAGTCATTAACAGAGCGAGAGACTGCCGAGGGTTTAGAGTGGGAATGCAAAGTCATCAACAGAGTGAGAGACTGCCGAGGATTTAGAGTGGGAACGCACTCATAAACAGAGCAAGGGACTGCCGAGGACTTATAGAGAGTGGGAATGCAAAGTCATCAAAAGAGCGAGAGACTCTCGATGATTTAGAGTGGGAATGCAAAGTCATCAACAGAGCGAGAGACTGCCGAGGATTTAGAGTGGGAATGCAAAGTCATGAACAGAGCGAGAGACTGCCGAGTATTTAGAGTGGGAATGCAAAGTCATCAACAGAGCGAGAGACTGCCGAGGATTTAGAGCGGGAATGCAGTCATCAACAGAGCGAAAGACTGCCGAGGATTTAGAGTGGGAAGGCAAAGTCATAAATAAAAAGCGAGAGACTGCCGAGGATTTAGAGTGGGAATGCAAAGTCATCGACAGAGCGAGAGACTGTCGAGTGTTTAGAGTGGGAATGCAAAGTCATCAACAGAGCGAGAGACTGCCGAGGGTTTAGAGTGGGAATGCAAAGTCATCAACAGAGCGAGAGACTGCCTTGGATTTAGAGTGGGAATGCAAAGTCATCAACAGAGCGAGAGACTGCCGAGGATTTAGAGTGGGAATGCAAAGTCATCAACAGAGCGAGAGACTGCCGAGGGTTTAGAGTGGGAATGCAAAGTCATCAACAGAGCGAGAGACTGTCGATGATTTAGAGTGGGAATGCAAAGTCATCAACAGATCGAGAGACTGCCGAGGATTTAGAGTGGGAATGCAAAGTCATCAACAGATTGAGAGACTGCCGAGGATTTAGAGTGGGAACGCACTCATAAACAGAGCAAGGGACTGCCGAGGATTTATAGAGAGTGGGAATGCAAAGTCATCAACAGAGCGAGAGACTGCCGAGGGTTTAGAGTGGGAATGCAAAGTCATCAACAGAGCGAGAGACTGCCGAGGGTTTAGATCGGGAATGCAAAGTCATCAACAGAGCGAGAGACTGCCGAGGATTTAGAGTGGGAATACAAAGTCATCAACAGAGCGAGAGACTGCCGAGGGTTTAGAGTGGGAATGCAAAGTCATCAACAGAGCGAGAGACTGTCGATGATTTAGAGTGGGAATGCAAAGTCATCAACAGATCGAGAGACTGCCGAGGATTTAGAGTGGGAATGCAAAGTCATCAACAGATTGAGAGACTGCCGAGGATTTAGAGTGGGAACGCACTCATAAACAGAGCAAGGGACTGCCGAGGATTTAAAGAGAGTGGCAATGCAAAGTCATCAACAGAGCGAGAGACTGCCGAGGGTTTAGAGTGGGAATGCAAAGTCATCAACAGAGCGAGAGACTGCCGAGGATTTAGAGTGGGAATACAAAGTCATCAACAGAGCGAGAGACTGCCGAGGGTTTAGAGTGGGAATGCAAAGTCATCAACAGAGCGAGAGACTGTCGATGATTTAGAGTGGGAATGCAAAGTCATCAACAGATCGAGAGACTGCCGATGATTTAGAGTGGGAATGCAAAGTCATCAACAGATTGAGAGACTGCCGAGGATTTAGAGTGGGAACGCACTCATAAACAGAGCAAGGGACTGCCGAGGATTTAAAGAGAGTGGGAATGCAAAGTCATCAACAGAGCGAGAGACTGCCGAGGGTTTAGAGTGGGAATGCAAAGTCATCAACAGAGCGAGAGACTGCCGAGGATTTAGAGTGGGAATGCAAAGACATCAACAGAGCGAGAGACTGCCGAGGATTTAGAGTGGGAATGCAAAGTCATCAACAGAGCGAGAGACTGCCGAGGGTTTAGAATGGGAGTGCAAAGTCATCAACAGAGCGAGAGACTGTCGATGATTTAGAGTGGGAATGCAAAGTCATCAACAGAGCGAGAGACTGCCGAGGATTTAGAGTGGGAATGCAAAGTCATCAACAGAGTGAGAGACTGCCGAGGATTTAGAGTGGGAAGGCACTCATAAACAGAGCAAGGGACTGCCGAGGACTTATAGAGAGTGGGAATGCAAAGTCATCAAAAGAGCGAGAGACTGCCGAGGATTTACAGTGGGAATGCAAAGTCATCAACAGAGCGAGAGACTGCCGAGTATTTAGAGTGGGAATGCAAAGTCATCAACAGAGCGAGAGACTGCCGAGTATTTAGAGTGGGAATGCAAAGTCATCAACAGAGCGAGAGACTGCCGAGGATTTAGAGCGGGAATGCAGTCATCAACAGAGCGAAAGACTGCCGAGGATTTAGAGTGGGAACGCACTGATAAACAGAGCAAGAGACTGTCGAGGACTTCTAGGGAGTGGGAATGCAAAATCATCAACAGAGCGAGAGACTGCCGAGGATTTAGAGCGGGAATGCAGTCATCAACAGAGCGAAAGACTGCCGAGGATTTAGAGTGGGAACGCACTCATAAACAGAGCAAGAGATTGCCGAGGACTTCTAGAGAGTGGGAATGCAAAGTCATCAACAGAGCGAGAGACTGCCGAAGATTTAGAGTGGGAATGAAAAGTCATCAACAGAGCGAGAGACTGCCGAGGGTTTAGAGTGGGAATGCAAAGTCATCAAAAGAGCGAGAGACTGCCGAGGATTTAGAGTGGGAATGCAAAGTCATCAACAGAGCGAGAGACTGCCGAGGATTTAGAGTTTGAATGCAAAGTCATCAACAGAGGTAGAGACTGCCGAGGATATAGAGTGGGAATGCAAAGTCATCAACAGAGCGACAGACTGCCGAGGGTTTAGAGTGGGAATGCAAAGTCATCAACAGAGCGAGAGACTGCCGAGAGTTTAGAGTGGGAATGCAAAGTCATCAACAGAGCGAGAGACTTTCGAGGATTTAGAGTGGGAATGCAAAGTCATCAACAGAGTGAGAGACTGCCGAGGATTTAGAGTGGGAATGCAAAGTCATCAAAAGAGCGAGAGTCTTCCGAGGATTTAGAGTGGGAACGCTCTCATAAACAGAGCAAGAGACTGCCGAGGACTTATAGAGAGTGGGAATGCAAAGTCATCAACAGAGCGAGAGACTGCCGAATATTTAGAGTGGGAATGCAAAGTCATCAAAAGAGCGAGAGACTGCCAAGGGTTTAGAGTGGGAATGCAAAGTCATCAACAGAGCGAGAGACTGCCGAGGATTTAGAGTGGGAATGCAAAGTCATCAACAGAGCGAGATACTGCCGAGGCTTTAGAGTGGGAATGCAAAGTCATCAACAGAGTGAGAGACTGCCGAGGATTTAGAGTGGGAACGCACTCATAAACAGAGCAAGAGACTTTCGAGGACTTCTAGAGAGTGGGAATGCAAAGTCATTAACAGAGCGAGAGACTGCCGAGGATTTAGAGTGTGAATGCACTGCTCAACAGAGTGAGAGACTGCCGAAGATTTAGAGTGGGAATGCACTCATCAACAGAGTGAGAGACTGCCGAGGGTTTAGAGTGGGAATGCAAAGTCATCAACAGAGCGAGAGACTGCCGAGGGTTTAGAGTGGGAATGCAAAGTCATCAACAGAGCGAGAGACTGTCGATGATTTAGAGTGGGAATGCAAAGTCATCAACAGAGTGAGAGACTGCCGATGATTTAGAGTGGGAATGCAATGTCATCAACAGAGTGAGAGACTGCCGAGGATTTAGAGTGGGAACGCACTCATAAACAGAGCAAGGGACTGCCGAGGACTTATAGAGAGTGGGAATGCAAATTCATCAAAAGAGCGAGAGACTGCCGACGATTTAGAGTGGGAATGCAAAGTCATCAACAGAGCGAGAGTCTGCCGAGGATTTAGAGTGGGAACGCACTCATAAACAAAGCAAGAGACTGCCGAGGACTTATAGAGAGTGGGAATGCAAAGTCATCAACAGAGCGAGAGACTGCCGAGGATTTAGAGCGGGAATGCAGTCATCAACAGAGCGAAAGACTGCCGAGGATTTAGAGTGGGAACGCACTCATAAACAGAGCAAGAGACTGCCGAGGACTTCTAGAGAGTGGGAATGCAAAGTCATCAACAGAGCGAGAGACTGCCGAGGATTTAGAGTGGGAATGCAAAGTCATCAACAGAGCGAGAGACTGCCGAGGGTTTAGAGTGGGTATGCAAAGTCATCAACAAAGCGAGAGACTGCCGAGGATTTAGAGTGGGAATGCAAAGTCATCAACAGAGCGAGAGACTGCCGAGGATTTAGAGTGGGAATGCAAAGTCATCAACAGAGCGAGAGACTGCCGAGGGTTTAGAGTGGGAATGCAAAGTCATCAACAGAGCGAGAGACTGCCGAGGGTTTAGAGTGGGAATGCAAAGTCATCAACAGAGCGAGAGACTGCCTTGGATTTAGAGTGGGAATGCAAAGTCATCAACAGAGCGAGAGACTGCCGAGGATTTAGAGTGGGAATGCAAAGTCATCAACAGAGCGAGAGACTGCCGAGGGTTTAGAGTGGGAATGCAAAGTCATCAACAGAGCGAGAGACTGTCTATGATTTAGAGTGGGAATGCAAAGTCATCAACAGATCGAGAGACTGCCGTGGATTTAGAGTGGGAATGCAAAGTCATCAACAGAGCGAGAGACTGCCGAGTATTTAGAGTGGGAATGCAAAGTCATCAACAGAGCGAGAGACTGCCGAGGATTTAGAGCGGGAATGCAGTCATCAACAGAGCGAAAGACTGCCGAGGATTTAGAGTGGGAATGCAAAGTTATCAACAGAGCGAGAGACTGCCGAGGGTTTAGAGTGGGAGTGCAAAGTCATCAACAGAGCGAGAGACTGTCGATGATTTAGAGTGGGAATGCAAAGTCATCAACAGAGCGAGAGACTGCCGAGGATTTAGAGTGGGAATGCAAAGTCATCAACAGAGTGAGAGACTGCCGAGGATTTAGAGTGGGAACGCACTCACAAACAGAGCAAGGGACTGCCGAGGACTTATAGAGAGTGGGAATGCAAAGTCATCAAAAGAGCGAGAGACTGCCGAGGATTTAGAGTGGGAATGCAAAGTCATCAACAGAGCGAGAGACTGCCGAGTATTTAGAGTGGGAATGCAAAGTCATCAACAGAGCGAGAGACTGCCGAGTATTTAGAGTGGGAATGCAAAGTCATCAACAGAGCGAGAGACTGCCGAGGATTTAGAGCGGGAATGCAGTCATCAACAGAGCGAAAGACTGCCGAGGATTTAGAGTGGGAACGCACTCATAAACAGAGCAAGAGACTGTCGAGGACTTCTAGGGAGTGGGAATGCAAAATCATCAACAGAGCGAGAGACTGCCGAGGATTTAGAGCGGGAATGCAGTCATCAACAGAGCGAAATACTGCCGAGGATTTAGAGTGGGAACGCACTGATAAACAGAGCAAGAGACTGTCGAGGACTTCTAGGGAGTGGGAATGCAAAATCATCAACAGAGCGAGAGACTGCCGAGGATTTAGAGCGGGAATGCAGTCATCAACAGAGCGAAAGACTGCCGAGGATTTAGAGTGGGAACGCACTCATAAACAGAGCAAGAGATTGCCGAGGACTTCTAGAGAGTGGGAATGCAAAGTCATCAACAGAGCGAGAGACTGCCGAAGATTTAGAGTGGGAATGAAAAGTCATCAACAGAGCGAGAGACTGCCGAGGGTTTAGAGTGGGAATGCAAAGTCATCAACAGAGCGAGAGACTGCCGAGGATTTAGAGTGGGAATGCAAAGTCATCAACAGAGCGAGAGACTGCCGAGGATTTAGAGTTTGAATGCAAAGTCATCAACAGAGGTAGAGACTGCCGAGGATATAGAGTGGGAATGCAAAGTCATCAACAGAGCGAGAGATTGCCGAGGGTTTACCGTGGGAATGCAAAGTCATCAACAGAGCGAGAGACTGCCGAGAGTTTAGAGTGGGAATGCAAAGTCATCAACAGAGCGAGAGACTGTCGAGGATTTAGAGTGGGAATGCAAAGTCATCAACAGAGCGAGAGACTGCCGAAGATTTAGAGTGGGAATGCAAAGTCATCAACAGAGTGAGAGACTGCCGAGGACTTAGAGTGGGAATGCAAAGTCATCAAAAGAGCGAGAGTCTTCCGAGGATTTAGAGTGGGAATGCAAAGTCATCAACAGAGCGAGAGACTGCCGAGGATTTAGAGTGGGAATGTAAAGTCATCAACAGAGTGAGAGACTGCCGAGGATTTAGAGTGAGAAGGCACTCATAAACAGAGCAAGGGACTGCCGAGGACTTATAGAGAGTGGGAATGCAAAGTCATCAAAAGAGCGAGAGACTGCCGAGGATTTACAGTGGGAATGCAAAGTCATCAACAGAGCGAGAGAATGCCGAGTATTTAGAGTGGGAATGCAAAGTCATCAACAGAGCGAGAGACTGCCGAGGATTTAGAGTTTGAATGCAAAGTCATCAACAGAGGTAGAGACTGCCGAGGATATAGAGTGGGAATGCAAAGTCATCAACAGAGCGAGAGACTGCCGAGTGTCTAGAGTGGGAATGCAAAGTCATCAACAGAGCGAGAGACTGCCGAGGGTTTAGAGTGGGAATGCAAAGTCATCAACAGAGCGAGAGACTGTCGAGGATTTAGAGTGGGAATGCAAAGTCATCAACAGAGCGAGAGACTGCCGAGGATTTAGAGTGGGAATGCAAAGTCATCAACAGAGTGAGAGACTGCCGAGGGTTTAGAGTGGGAATGCAAAGTCATCAACAGAGCGAGAGACTGCCGAGGATTTAGAGTGGGAATGCAAAGTCATCAACAGAGCGAGAGACTGCCGAGGATTTAGAGTGGGAATGCAAAGTCATCAACAGAGTGAGAGACTGCCGAGGATTTAGAGTGGGAAGGCACTCATAAACAGAGCAAGGGACTGCCGAGGACTTATAGAGAGTGGGAATGCAAAGTCATCAAAAGAGCGAGAGACTGCCGAGGATTTACAGTGGGAATGCAAAGTCATCAACAGAGCGAGAGACTGCCGAGGATTTAGAGTTTGAATGCAAAGTCATCAACAGAGCGAGAGACTGCCGAGGATTTAGAGTGGGAATACAAAGTCATAAACAGAACGAGAGACTGCCGAGGGTTTAGAGTGGGAATGCAAAGTCATCAACAGAGCGAGAGACTGCCGAGGGTTTAGAGTGGGAATGCAAAGTCATCAACAGAGCGAGAGACTGCCGAGGATTTAGAGTGGGAATGCAAAGTCATCAACAGAGCGAGAGACTGCCGAGGATTTAGAGTGGGAATGCAAAGTCATCAACAGAGCGAGAGACTGCCGAGGGTTTAGAGTGGGAATGCAAAGTCATCAACAGAGCGAGAGACTGTCGATGATTTAGAGTGGGAATGCAAAGTCATCAACAGATCGAGAGACTGCCGAGGATTTAGAGTGGGAATGCAAAGTCATCAACAGATTGAGAGACTGCCGAGGATTTAGAGTGGGAACGCACTCATAAACAGAGCAAAGGACTGCCGAGGATTTAAAGAGAGTGGGAATGCAAAGTCATCAACAGAGCGAGAGACTGCCGAGGGTTTAGAGTGGGAATGCAAAGTCATCAAAAGAGCGAGAGACTGCCGAGGATTTAGAGTGGGAATGCAAAGACATCAACAGAGCGAGAGACTGCCGAGGGTTTAGACTGGGAGTGCAAAGTCATCAACAGAGCGAGAGACTGTCGATGATTTAGAGTGGGAATGCAAAGTCATCAACAGAGCGAGAGACTGCCGAGGATTTAGAGTGGGAATGCAAAGTCATCAACAGAGTGAGAGACTGCCGAGGATTTAGAGTGGGAAGGCACTCATAAACAGAGCAAGGGACTGCCGAGGACTTATAGAGAGTGGGAATGCAAAGTCATCAAAAGAGCGAGAGACTGCCGAGGATTTAGAGTGGGAATGCAAAGTCATCAACAGAGCGAGAGACTGCCGAGGATTTAGAGTGGGAATGCAAAGTCATCAACAGAGCGAGAGACTGCCGAGTATTTAGAGTGGGAATGCAAAGTCATCAACAGAGCGAGAGACTGCCGAGGATTTAGAGCGGGAATGCAGTCATCAACAGAGCGAAAGACTGCCGAGGATTTAGAGTGGGAACGCACTCATAAACAGAGCAAGAGACTGTCGAGGACTTCTAGGGAGTGGGAATGCAAAATCATCAACAGAGCGAGAGATTGCCGAGGATTTAGAGCGGGAATGCAGTCATCAACAGAGCGAAAGACTGCCGAGGATTTAGAGTGGGAACGCACTCATAAACAGTGCAAGAGATTGTCGAGGACTTCTAGAGAGTGGGAATGCAAAGTCATCAACAGAGCGAGAGACTGCCGAAGATTTAGAGTGGGAATGAAAAGTCATCAACAGAGCGAGAGACTGCCGAGGGTTTAGAGTGGGAATGCAAAGTCATCAACAGAGCGAGAGACTTCCGAGGATTTAGAGTGGGAATGCAAAGTCATCAACAGAGCGAGAGACAGCCGAGGATTTAGAGTTTGAATGCAAAGTCATCAACAGAGGTAGAGACTGCCGAGGATATAGAGTGGGAATGCAAAGTCATCAACAGAGCGAGAGACTGCCGAGGATTTAGAGTGGGAATGCAAAGTCATCAACAGAGCGAGAGACTGCCGAGGATTTAGAGTGGGAATGCAAAGTCATCATCAGAGCGAGAGACTGCCGAGGGTTTAGAGTGGGAACGCAAAGTCATCAACAGAGTGAAAGACTGCCGAGGATTTATAGTGGGAATGCAAAGTCATCAACAGAGCGAGAGACTGCCGAAGATTTAGAGTGGGAATGCAAAGTCAGCAACAGAGTGAGAGACTGCCGAGGATTTAGAGTGGGAATGCAAAGTCTTCAAAAGAGCGAGAGTCTTCCGAGTATTTAGAGTGGGAACGCTCTCATAAACAGAGGTAGAGACTGCCGAGGACTTATAGAGAGTGGGAATGCAAAGTCATCAACAGAGCGAGAGACTGCCGAGTGTTTAGAGTGGGAATGCAAAGTCATCAACAGAGCGAGAGACTGCCGAGGGTTTAGAGTGGGAATGCAAAGTCATCAACAGAGCGAGAGACTGCCTTGGATTTAGAGTGGGAATGCAAAGTCATCAACAGAGCGAGAGACTGCCGAGGATTTAGAGTGGGAATGCAAAGTCATCAACAGAGCGAGAGACTGCCGAGGGTTTAGAGTGGGAATGCAAAGTCATCAACAGAGCGAGAGACTGTCGATGATTTAGAGTGGGAATGCAAAGTCATCAACAGATCGAGAGACTGCCGAGGATTTAGAGTGGGAATGCAAAGTCATCAACAGATTGAGAGACTGCCGAGGATTTAGAGTGGGAACGCACTCATAAACAGAGCAAAGGACTGCCGAGGATTTAAAGAGAGTGGGAATGCAAAGTCATCAACAGAGCGAGAGACTGCCGAGGGTTTAGAGTGGGAATGCAAAGTCATCAAAAGAGCGAGAGACTGCCGAGGATTTAGAGTGGGAATGCAAAGACATCAACAGAGCGAGAGACTGCCGAGGGTTTAGACTGGGAGTGCAAAGTCATCAACAGAGCGAGAGACTGTCGATGATTTAGAGTGGGAATGCAAAGTCATCAACAGAGCGAGAGACTGCCGAGGATTTAGAGTGGGAATGCAAAGTCATCAACAGAGTGAGAGACTGCCGAGGATTTAGAGTGGGAAGGCACTCATAAACAGAGCAAGGGACTGCCGAGGACTTATAGAGAGTGGGAATGCAAAGTCATCAAAAGAGCGAGAGACTGCCGAGGATTTAGAGTGGGAATGCAAAGTCATCAACAGAGCGAGAGACTGCCGAGTATTTAGAGTGGGAATGCAAAGTCATCAACAGAGCGAGAGACTGCCGAGTATTTAGAGTGGGAATGCAAAGTCATCAACAGAGCGAGAGACTGCCGAGGATTTAGAGCGGGAATGCAGTCATCAACAGAGCGAAAGACTGCCGAGGATTTAGAGTGGGAACGCACTCATAAACAGAACAAGAGACTGTCGAGGACTTCTAGGGAGTGGGAATGCAAAATCATCAACAGAGCGAGAGATTGCCGAGGATTTAGAGCGGGAATGCAGTCATCAACAGAGCGAAAGACTGCCGAGGATTTAGAGTGGGAACGCACTCATAAACAGTGCAAGAGATTGTCGAGGACTTCTAGAGAGTGGGAATGCAAAGTCATCAACAGAGCGAGAGACTGCCGAAGATTTAGAGTGGGAATGAAAAGTCATCAACAGAGCGAGAGACTGCCGAGGGTTTAGAGTGGGAATGCAAAGTCATCAACAGAGCGAGAGACTTCCGAGGATTTAGAGTGGGAATGCAAAGTCATCAACAGAGCGAGAGACAGCCGAGGATTTAGAGTTTGAATGCAAAGTCATCAACAGAGGTAGAGACTGCCGAGGATATAGAGTGGGAATGCAAAGTCATCAACAGAGCGAGAGACTGCCGAGGATTTAGAGTGGGAATGCAAAGTCATCAACAGAGCGAGAGACTGCCGAGGATTTAGAGTGGGAATGCAAAGTCATCATCAGAGCGAGAGACTGCCGAGGGTTTAGAGTGGGAACGCAAAGTCATCAACAGAGTGAAAGACTGCCGAGGATTTATAGTGGGAATGCAAAGTCATCAACAGAGCGAGAGACTGCCGAAGATTTAGAGTGGGAATGCAAAGTCAGCAACAGAGTGAGAGACTGCCGAGGATTTAGAGTGGGAATGCAAAGTCATCAAAAGAGCGAGAGTCTTCCGAGTATTTAGAGTGGGAACGCTCTCATAAACAGAGGTAGAGACTGCCGAGGACTTATAGAGAGTGGGAATGCAAAGTCATCAACAGAGCGAGAGACTGCCGAGTGTTTAGAGTGGGAATGCAAAGTCATCAACAGAGCGAGAGTCTGCCGAGGATTTAGAGTGGGAACGCACTCATAAACAAAGCAAGAGACTGCCGAGGACTTATAGAGAGTGGGAATGCAAAGTCATCAACAGAGCGAGAGACTGCCGAGGATTTAGAGCGGGAATGCAGTCATCAACAGAGCGAAAGACCACCGAGGATTTAGAGTGGGAACGCACTCATAAACAGAGCAAGAGACTGCCGAGGACTTCTAGAGAGTGGGAATGCAAAGTCATCAACAGAGCGAGAGACTGCCGAGGATTTAGAGTGGGAATGCAAAGTCATCAACAGAGCGAGAGACTGCCGAGGGTTTAGAGTGGGTATGCAAAGTCATCAACAAAGCGAGAGACTGCCGAGGATTTAGAGTGGGAATGCAAAGTCATAAATAAAAAGCGAGAGACTGCCGAGGATTTAGAGTGGGAATGCAAAGTCATCGACAGAGCGAGAGACTGTCGAGTGTTTAGAGTGGGAATGCAAAGTCATCAACAGAGCGAGAGACTGCCGAGGGTTTAGAGTGGGAATGCAAAGTCATCAACAGAGCGAGAGACTGCCTTGGATTTAGAGTGGGAATGCAAAGTCATCAACAGAGCGAAAGACTGCCGAGGATTTAGAGTGGGAATGCAAAGTCATCAACAGAGCGAGAGACTGCCGAGGGTTTAGAGTGGGAATGCAAAGTCATCAACAGAGCGAGAGACTGTCGATGATTTAGAGTGGGAATGCAAAGTCATCAACAGATCGAGAGACTGCCGTGGATTTAGAGTGGGAATGCAAAGTCATCAACAGAGCGAGAGACTGCCGACGGTTTAGAGTGGGAATGCAAAGTCATCAACAGAGCGAGAGACTGCCGAGGATTTAGAGTGGGAATGCAAATTCATCAACAGAGCGAGAGACTGCCGAGGATTTAGAGTGGGAATGCAAAGTTATCAACAGAGCGAGAGACTGCCGAGTATTTAGAGTGGGAATGCAAAGTCATCAACAGAGCGAGAGACTGCCGAGTATTTAGAGTGGGAATGCAAAGTCATCAACAGAGCGAGAGACTGCCGAGGATTTAGAGCGGGAATGCAGTCATCAACAGAGCGAAAGACTGCCGAGGATTTAGAGTGGGAATGCAAAGTTATCAACAGAGCGAGAGACTGCCGAGGGTTTAGAGTGGGAGTGCAAAGTCATCAACAGAGCGAGAGACTGTCGATGATTTAGAGTGGGAATGCAAAGTCATCAACAGAGCGAGAGACTGCCGAGGATTTAGAGCGGGAATGCAGTCATCAACAGAGCGAAAGACTGCCGAGGATTTAGAGTGGGAACGCACTCATAAACAGAGCAAGAGACTGTCGAGGACTTCTAGGGAGTGGGAATGCAAAATCATCAACAGAGCGAGAGACTGCCGAGGATTTAGAGCGGGAATGCAGTCATCAACAGAGCGAAAGACTGCCGAGGATTTAGAGTGGGAACGCACTGATAAACAGAGCAAGAGACTGTCGAGGACTTCTAGGGAGTGGGAATGCAAAATCATCAACAGAGCGAGAGACTGCCGAGGATTTAGAGCGGGAATGCAGTCATCAACAGAGCGAAAGACTGCCGAGGATTTAGTGTGGGAACGCACTCATAAACAGAGCAAGAGACTGCCGAGGACTTCTAGAGAGTGGGAATGCAAAGTCATCAACAGAGCGAGAGACTGCCGAAGATTTAGAGTGGGAATGAAAAATCATCAACAGAGCGAGAGACTTCCGAGGGTTTAGAGTGGGAATGCAAAGTCGTCAACAGAGCGAGAGACTCCCGAGGATTTAGAGTGGGAATGCAAAGTCATCAACAGAGCGAGAGACTGCCGAGGATTTAGAGTTTGAATGCAAAGTCATCAACAGAGGTAGAGACTGCCGAGGATATAGATTGGGAATGCAAAGTCATCAACAGAGCGAGAGACTGCCGAGGGTTTAGAGTGGGAATGCAAAGTCATCAACAGAGCGAGAGACTGCCGAGAGTTTAGAGTGTGAATGCAAAGTCATCAACAGAGCGAGAGACTGTCGAGGATTTAGATTGGGAATGCAAAGTCATCAACAGAGCGAGAGACTGCCGAGGATTTAGAGTGGGAATGCAGTCATCAAAAGAGCGAGAGTCTTCCTAGGATTTAGAGTGGGAACGCAGTCATAAACAGAGCAAGAGACTGCCGTGGACTTATAGAGAGTGGGAATGCAAAGTCATCAACAGAGCGAAAGACTGCCGAGGATTTAGAGTGGGAACGCACTCATAAACAGAGCAAGAGACTGCCGAGGACTTCTAGAGAGTGGGAATGTAAAGTCATCAACAGAGCGAGAGACTGCCGTGGATTTATAATGGGAATGCAAAGTCATCAACAGAGTGAGAGACTGCCGAGGGTTTAGAGTGGGAATGCAAAGTCATCAACAGAGCGAGAGACTGCCGAGGATTTAGAGTGGGAATGCAAAGTCATCAACAGAGCGAGAGACTCTCGATGATTTAGAGTGGGAATGCAAAGTCATCAACAGAGCGAGAGACTGCCGAGGATTTAGAGTGGGAATGCA